>WEIV01010462.1:168739-201314 GCA_013390005.1 Calyptomena viridis | reverse complement strand
CCGGGCCATGGCCCGCCGGCCCCGGCCGCCGCAGCAGCTGCCGAGGAGCAGCGCGCGGCACCGGCCGTGTCGCATTCCAGGTCCCTTCACGAGTCATTCCGAGTTTTCTAGCCCGTGCCACAGTGCCTTGAACAGCACCACATGTATAAAGCAATAAAAGTCTGTTGTTGATCTACAGTCGTGGACCTACTTATTCGCTGAAGATCCAGCCTGGTCTGTAATACGTGGAGCTGTACACGACGTAGGTCCGTAGGAACTGACATCTTGTAAACACCGGTCCCAGACCTGTGTCACCCTCTGTATAGCTGGAAATGGTTTCATTTGACACTGGAAGCCAGGATTTCTGTAGTGGCTGGAGCAGCATGTTCCCGAGGAGCCCCCGCCGTGCATCGTCCCGTGTGCGCAGGGAAGGTCCCACTGCAGCATGTGGCAGTGCTCGCGCCCGTCCTCACACCACCACACCACCTGTAGCTTTGTCCTAATCCACGCAAAATGCTTGTCTGTGTAGGGTAGTGGGGTTACTGAGGAACTGGCACGGCTGGGCAGCGGCCGCTCCTGATGGGACTCGGCACCAGAGCATCATGGAGTGCGGAGCTCCCTGGGCCTCTCCCGCTTGTGCCTGTGCTGTAAATACTCCTTGGACAACTTTCAACAAGTGGTGATAGTTTTAAATTTGACAATGTTGTGTGAGAATGTTTGGTGCAGGTGGGGGAACCCTGCCCCCCTACCCACCGTTCTGCTTCTATGTGCAGCCCCTGCGGAGTGTGGTGTGTCTTGCAATATGTATTTAATCCTATTTAAGGTAAAACTTGCTTTCAACTCGATTTCTTCTAACAATGGATCCAGTACTTAACTGCTTCCCTACAGATGATCACAATTCCTTCTTCGGTAGACAACTGTAACTCGAGATCACAAAGAAAATGCTGCTATTGATCATATTTCCCTGCTGATGGCCCTGACTCCCGCTGGCCTCTCACTGTCTGTGTGGTGACAGAGGTGCTGGGAATCGCTCTGCTGGTGCACACAGTTGCTAAGGGAAGATTTCTTTTTCCAGGTTTCTTAGCAGAAGCAAATTCAAAGTCTGATTCTGCTAGAAGTAATAGAAAACAAACCTGTTGAGGTTAATGAAATGCCTATTAGCTGTGAAGGAGCAGATCGTTTGTACGTGTTGTATTTCCATATGGAATCATGGGCACTGGTGTAAGCCAGCGTGGCTGCGAGTGTGCCCAGCCCTAGCTGCCCGAGAGGATGGGGACCTTGTGCTGGGACACTCGTGTGCTGTGAGCGGTGGCGGGGGAAGTCTGTATAATCGCTGATTTTAAATAAAGTTCTTTTCAAATGCGAGTTGTGTTCTCTTGATGTTGGCAAAGTAGGGCTGTGCTGGGTATTGAAACTTAACTGCTTCACACCGAACATGGGTTAATTGGCTTTTCCCTGAGAAAAGCCCCTGTGCCATGGGGCACCCCCTGCTCTCCTCTCCAGGCACTGGGCCAGACTGGGGCCATGGGGGCTCTGGACACACCCGGCTGCTGCTCCCCTTTCCCTTGGTGACCAGCCATGCCCCCGCAGCGGTTCGGGAGGTGGTTGCTCTCCACCTGTTGTCTCTCTGGTCCCTGGGAATGCCGCAGAGGCCCCAGGGATCTGATGGCTTCCTGCTGCTGCTGCAGGAGCTGTTTGCTGTCAGCACAGGAGCTGCTCAAGGAGCATGGGGACTGGAACGTTCAGAGTGGTTTGTACAAATTTGTTCTTCAAAGATCAGTAAAAAATCTTGCTTTGTTGCAAGCACCAGATGCACGAGTGTTTGTGGTGCTGTGCCCTACAGTGGCTCCTGGCCCTGAGCAGCCATGGGCAGGAGCAGGGGATGGGCTGGGGGTCTCTGCAGGGCCTCCTGGCCCCACCGGTGCTCTGGCTCCACACGCCCAAGTACAATTGCTGCAAAGCATCCCGCTTGTTTTTGCTCAGAAACCTGCGAGAGCAACACCCGGGTGTATTCCCCTCGTGAGACGCCATTTATCGTACCCAGGCACTGACAGCTGACATGTCCCGACGTGCTGGCTGCTCGCGGGACGCGGTGCCGTGATCGCAGACACGGGCGGGGCCTTCACCAGAGCTGAGCTGGGTGAGGTGATGTCATTGTCCACCTGCAACTCACTGTTATCTCAAATCTTGTCGTTTTTTTCCCCGAGAAGGCTTCTCGAGGCGGGCTGCAAGACTGCGCTTGAGTATCACATCAGGGTTGGCACACGGTCCCTGTGCTCCTGCCAGGCCCTTCCCAGCTGCTGCAACCGCGGCTGAAGCAGCACAGAGGCTGCAGCCGCGTCTCCCCAGCACGGTGCCCTGTGTCACGGCCCGCAGCTGCAGCCGGGACAGCGCTGCGGGCCTCCTTCGCCGCGGCACACGAGGGGATACTCGGCCCTTTGGAACAACGTCCCGTGACAGAACCGGCCGTGAGCGACGTCGGCCGCGAAATCCGCCCGGCTGCGCACACCGGGCACAGGAGGGGACCCGGCAGCCACAGGGCCACACGTCGTCTGAGCACAGCCGTGCGGGGATCGAACACCTCAAGGAGCGGGAAAGGCCCTCGCGGCTGCAGCTCGAAAGCCCAAGGGCTGTGACTGGGCGGTCTGAGCGGAGGGCACCAGCTCGGGCGGGAGGCCGCGCCAAGTGACGGCACGGACGCGGGCAGGGCTGGCGCGAGGGGCCGAGCGACAGGGAACCGACCCGGGAGGGCGGCGGCGGGATCAGCGGCTCNGCTCCGCGCCCCACAGCGCCGCCCCGCGGCCGTGCCCGCCCTAGCGGGTCCCGCTGAGCTGCGGCCCGGGCAGGGCCGGTCTGCGCTCCCCAAGCCCCACAGGAGCGGAGCGAAGCAAACGTTTTCTAACAGGGTAAGTTCAATCTTTGTTTCATCTCCTCAACGGATTTTCTAAACGGTTTTTCCTTTTGGAGAAAGCGCCTCCGAGGGATGTACCCGTAACTGCTGGCACTGCTCCATACACTTCCCAGTCGGGCACAGACGCTCCACGAGGGGAGCGGAGCACATGTGGGCCCCGGCCCCACGGGAAGGTCGAGGTGCTCCCGGCAGCAGAGCTCAGAACCACCTCAGTTATGGTTCAAACCATTCTGTTCTGTTTCCATCAAAAATGGCCATGTACAATGTTCTCTCCACACGTTTTAATCAACTACTTACCTGAGGGCGTCCTGTTCCCAGAGGTCCCCAGTTTGTCCGTTTACTTACTCTACCAGCATCATCCTCACGGTACAGCTGGAGTGAGCCGCTGATCACACTGGAGGAGGAACACACAGAGCTACCAGAGTATTTTGGTTTCTGATCTGTGTGCAAGTCCCTCATTGCACAAAGGACTCCCAGCAGTGCTCACAACAAGCAAAGAGCACCCAACCACACCTGCTGGGAAGCTCATTTTGGTGTTACTTCAGCGAGAACTTTTTAATACACACATGGCTTATTTGAGTTGTGCCGAGCTGATCCTTACCAGGAAGGGGAGACACTTCTCAGCTGCCACACGGACGGCTCTGACACCTGAAGACAGAACTTGCAGTTTCCAGTGTTGCTTCCCTTAGACATGAACCCGAGCAGAGTCCCACACACACAAGGCTCAGGTACTGAAGCAGATGCTCACAGCAGTGACATGGCAGGCCCAGATGTTAATTTACAGCTATCACTGCAAACCCAAACCCCAGAGGGTCACTGACAGCACCAGATGATGCTTCTCCTAGAAGAGAAGGCACCAGGATGTTGCAAAAGAAGTGGTAACCCTGGCACTGGTCTGTTACTGCCTGATGTTGCCTTTCTCCATTTTCTTCAGAAAAAAGCATTGCTGAATTTAGTTACACTGCAACAACATCTACAGCCAAAATCTTCAACAAAACTGCAGTTTAATTTCAGAAAATGTGTTAAAATATATATATATTTGTACATCAATTTGACATAGTGTTAGTTTACACAAATGATGGTCTTTCTTGAAACTGTATTTATGAAATGTACATTTTTAATTTAAATACTCAGTATACACTGCACTTAATCTGCATGTTGCATTTATTAAATACATTAAAATCTGCAATGTAACAAAACGTTTTCTGCATATGAAATTCAAAACACCATTTTAAATGAACAAAAGATGGCTCACTTCATTTATTTGTTTTAACAACTAGTGCCTAGCACACTAGCTCAGCTCCACCAACACCAGCTGTTCTTTCTCTTTATTGACATTGTTCACAGACTAGTACATATTACATTAAGAGTGCTGGATAAAAACATGAGGTACGAAAGTGGTTCAAAGATTACAGGTCATGCAGATCATGCGAGACAGCAAAGAAAGTTGTGAATGAGAAAACACTAAATAAAAATACATAGAGAATGTGCATTATAAAATAAACTTAAAAAAAATCCCAACAGAACAAAACAAAAAAACCCCAACAAACCTCAATTACACAGCTTTGCTTCTTTGGTTACAAAGTAGGTTGAACAATTTCACAGCTTTTTATTCCCACCCAAAAAACAAACCAAAAACAAAATGTCAAAAAGCAGAGGAATCATGGCCCTTTCTCTCTATTAGAAAGTAGAAACAGAAATGAGCAAAGTTTTCTTCATCAAAATAGCCCATCACTTATTTATTATATCACAAGGACTGGTGACTACCTGTACAGATGCACTACGGTCTTCATACTTACACTCTATACAAAATTTACATTCAAGCTGGATCTTTACTACCGTAAATAAATATCAAAGGTCAATTGCCATTAGTGTTAGAAATATGCCAGGGTTCTTTGTTCAATTATTGCCTAGACATTGTATCTATTAACGCAATCCCAGCTATCATTTTACCCANGGGGCTGCGCCGAGGTGCTGCTGGGGGGGGCCTGTTGGCTGGAGAGCTGGGACAACTGATCGTTGTTGGACAGGGATTTTAACAGTGCGTTTTCTCGTTCAAGTAAAGAGTTTCTTTCAACTAATTCTTTTATTTGTTCCTTCAGGACTTCCACTTCTTCTCTCACTGCATACATCAAATGGCTTTTCACTAAATCCTGCAAAGAACAAGCGGACAGTTACACCAAGGGAAAGAACAGTTTCCTTCACCCCAGCCCTGGGATTTACTGTTACTGCTTTCACTTGCAGTAAGCCTGGAAAACCAAAGCACTCTCACTGAAAACATAGGAAAAGTCATCCTTCAAGCACAAACGACCCAGCTCTTTTATTCCCTTGAAGTGGCCCTGACTTCAAAAGCTTTGTCTCCAGCACACCAGTCACCACGGTTATATGGAACACACAAGGACTAGAATTACATCCCAACTCCTCAGAAGGAAAGCACCAGCTCTAAAGTTGTGAGGTAGAGGTCAGGGTCTGCAGTACACAGAGGCAGACACTGAGGTATATGAGAACCAAGACATAAGAAAGCTCTTACATCGCAGTAGCGAAAATCCAACAGCTGTAGGGGAAGCTCAGCAGTATGTTAAGTATGGTACAACTTACCCTTCAGAAAAACTAGTGATGAACTTGGCTAAAGTAACAGACCGAAATGCACTATTTATTTTCAGTACCCCTTCAAATTCAATCAGCTTGCTCAAAGCAATTTATAAGAAAATTCGCTGAAGAACATTGTTGGGCCAAGAGTAAAGGCAATCATGGTTTGTGGTCATTCACAGTTGATACNTACATATTACATTAAGAGTGCTGGATAAAAACATGAGGTACGAAAGTGGTTCAAAGATTACAGGTCATGCAGATCATGCGAGACAGCAAAGAAAGTTGTGAATGAGAAAACACTAAATAAAAATACATAGAGAATGTGCATTATAAAATAAACTTAAAAAAAATCCCAACAGAACAAAACAAAAAAACCCCAACAAACCTCAATTACACAGCTTTGCTTCTTTGGTTACAAAGTAGGTTGAACAATTTCACAGCTTTTTATTCCCACCCAAAAAACAAACCAAAAACAAAATGTCAAAAAGCAGAGGAATCATGGCCCTTTCTCTCTATTAGAAAGTAGAAACAGAAATGAGCAAAGTTTTCTTCATCAAAATAGCCCATCACTTATTTATTATATCACAAGGACTGGTGACTACCTGTACAGATGCACTACGGTCTTCATACTTACACTCTATACAAAATTTACATTCAAGCTGGATCTTTACTACCGTAAATAAATATCAAAGGTCAATTGCCATTAGTGTTAGAAATATGCCAGGGTTCTTTGTTCAATTATTGCCTAGACATTGTATCTATTAACGCAATCCCAGCTATCATTTTACCCATACATTTATTAAAAAAAAAAAAATTAAAAAGTTCTGTGACATTGTTCATGTACATTATGAAAATAGCAGCCCTGTAATAAATAAAACAAATAAATGAAACTAACGTAGGCAAATGTTACTTATATGAAAAGAACAGTGGCTCTGAAGAGGAATTGTTGCTCCTTACCAGACAGCAAGGCTCAAAACAACCCGGGGGGCAGTAGGAACCTTTGAGAGCCACCCAAGCTGTGACAGCCCTCCCTCCCGCAGCCCAGGGAAAGGATCCCGGGCTCGGGGACTCCCCCTGCGCCCTCCCGTGCACTGACTCGCAGGGACACCTCGACAGGGACTGCGCTGGGAGGGTGATTGTCTAATACTGAAAAGGCCAAACACAGGACAGAAGCGCGGCTGCTCTCGGCGGGCTGAGAGGCGCCGGTGGCACTCGGGGACCGCCCGCGGGCGNACACAAGGACTAGAATTACATCCCAACTCCTCAGAAGGAAAGCACCAGCTCTAAAGTTGTGAGGTAGAGGTCAGGGTCTGCAGTACACAGAGGCAGACACTGAGGTATATGAGAACCAAGACATAAGAAAGCTCTTACATCGCAGTAGCGAAAATCCAACAGCTGTAGGGGAAGCTCAGCAGTATGTTAAGTATGGTACAACTTACCCTTCAGAAAAACTAGTGATGAACTTGGCTAAAGTAACAGACCAAAATGCACTATTTATTTTCAGTACCCCTTCAAATTCAATCAGCTTGCTCAAAGCAATTTATAAGAAAATTCGCTGAAGAACATTGTTGGGCCAAGAGTAAAGGCAATCATGGTTTGTGGTCATTCACAGTTGATACAGAAAATCCTTTTTTCAAACAATAGTCTCAGTCTGACCCACCTGAAGGGATGTCACAGCCTTGCAGAAACACAGTATAGCTGAAAACTTATGCTCAGTGATGAACCACATTAATCCTATTAGAAACAACAACTTATATTTTACTTACCATAGCCTGTTCTATTTTGTTGTCAATGGCAACAACACTCGCACCAGATGCACTGTAAATACAAGGAGAAAACACAGTGAGATTTACTGTATCACTCAGGTAAAAACATGCACCCACGGGACTCCTGGAAGATGCTGTCAATGGAAGGCTGAAGCTCACAGTCAAGAATTCGGTGCACAATCACAGGGGTGTCCCATGTCCCCCCACAGTTGCCCAGTACAGCTGGAGCTCTTAAGAGATGCTGCTCCTTCAGTTTATACCTCAGACTGTGCTTATGACACCCATAACCACAAAAATGCATTAGAATAAACACTAAATCAACCACTTTGACTCCTGGCCAGCTTTCTTTGCTGGGGAAAATGGTGATTCAGAGATATTCATGGGATCCTTACCTCTAGTGTTATTCCTGACAAACTCTTTCTATAAGGCAATGAAGAAAAAACCCTGTTACAATGTTTGTTCTCTGGCTTCACTTGAAGTTCACCTTCCTCAGAAGTTCCTGGCTTGGCACTGCCTGTGTAGCCCACGCTGCTGCAGCAGGAGGGCAAGACATGACCGGAGCCCTGACCCTGCAAGCACTTCCTCACTCCCAGGGAATTCTCCCTGGATCCAAAGGTACAGATGACAGATGCACAGGTCACAGTTAGGCCCAGGCCTGTCCCAGAGACACACTAGTGCAGAATGTCCACCAGCACACCTCACACTGTGAGGATGTGCATTTACTGTGCCAAACAGGATCCTGAACTGCATGTCTGAATCCTGGGTGGCAGCAATCCAGGTCTTAATGTCTGGGGTCTGTTTCCAAGTCACACCACAGGCACACAAGCCAGTCCCTTACCTGCAGCTCTGGAATTGGGGTTTTGGTGGCCAGGGGTGTCCCTGCTCTCCGGCAGATTCCATGCTCTCTAGTCAGAGAGGAGCCGTATCTCTCCTCAGGGTAGGTGGGGTTGCACCCCGCTCCACGTCACCCTCCTGTCCCAGGGGTCCCATTTCCCCCCCCCTCTTGTCTGACACACGATGGCAGTTCCTGGACTGTGACAGCCCCACCAGTGAGAGCTGCTGATAATGGTCCCAGGCAGGGCCATGGCTATCAGCAGCACACAGCAATGTTTAAAAGAGTTAACATGGGTAAAATGCAAGGGTTGCAGTCCTGCTGGAAAACTCACCTCTCTGGAATTACACAACACTCAGAGAAGCCCAGTGTTAAGAAAAAACCACTCAAGGCTTTTTACAATGAGTATTACCAATACCACTGAGCACACTGTCACACACATGAAGCAAGGCTCAGCTCCTTACCAGAACAACACTGGTAAGAGAAGTTCATTTTAACCGGTCCCACATAACTGTCAGTACCAGCACTGTACTGTACAGTACCAGCACAAGCAGAGTGAATCAGCTTCACAGACTGGGGGAAGTAAGAGCCTCTATTTCTACACTGAACCAAGCTTGTAACCCAAACCAAAAGTGCTGAACACCCATTCCACAAGACAATTGTTCCAGTCTCTTACTGTCTTCTAAGCTTCCTTGAAGCCTTATATGTGGTAAACCTCCTCAGAATAAGAAGTATTTATAACTTATGCCAAGGGAAGTATTCCTTTCCATCTTAAAGTAACATGCTTCAGGCTCATCTGGTACTGTCACGAGTGTCTGTGTTCAAGAGACATGAAATCCCCAACAGCTGTTGATGGACACCACTCCGCAGGTCAGGTGAGGCAGCTCTGAAGAGGTAACGACAAGAGGAGGAAAATGAAAGCAAACATCACACTTGACAGTGGGATCTGTTTCTCCATCTTTGCAGCACCATCACAACACCTTTTGTTGATATCTATCTAGTTAAACTTGAGAGTGGAACTTTGTTCTTCCATCCACTTCAACTATTTTACCGTGTGATTATGTAAAAAATAAAGTCCATTGCACCACTCCAAGTTAAGGGATTCAAGCAGTTCTATGAGAAAGACGGGCAGCCTTCGCTCAGCCTCCTGGAACACCTGTACCACATGCCACATTGTAGAGGCACCTTTCCTGTGCTGTACCTCATGTTCCCAGCTCCCCTCTGTCTGTTGGATGGGTGCAGTGCTCACCACGTGGATGTAAGAACTGTTCCTCCCCACACTGTGGTTGGAACAAGCCTGGGAAACCATTGCTCTTCCACCCATATCCCACACTTAACATGACACCGATAATGCTGAAAGCCCTACGCAGCTTATACACTACTGTTATTCACACCAATGTTCTTGCTGCCTTCATCCCTGGAGAATCTGCACCAAGACTTAAGTGCCAAGTCCAGATTCCAGTCCTGCCCCCTGCATCCCAGCATCCATTCTGACTTTAGCAGACAGAGACCCCCACCTGCCCACCTGTGAGAAGCTCCACGCTGACCGAGCAGTGTCCAGTTCACCATCAGGATAAAAGCACCTGACTGTACTCCATGTCACTTTCTAAGACCAGATGAGAATTAGATTTTATGGTAGCACATTTCTCACATGGTTCTGTCCTTTATTAATTTTACAATGCTCCCCATACCAAGTAGCTCCTGTGAGATGTTGAAGAGCAGAGCCCTCTGGAGCCAGCTGCTCTCACCGGACACTCCAAATATGCTGCCAAATCTAAAGATTTTGTATATTTTTCAAATCCTAAGCTCTTGATATCAGATCACTGTTTGCATAAAAATATTTTATCCCATGGCTGCAGAATGAAATTTATAGATACAATCCAGTCCTTATGAAAAGGCCAGGAAAAAGCAATCTGCTAAGTAAGTCTTTTTGGAACCGAACAGACACACTGTAATTTCAGGAAACAGTTCAGTTTTGTGACCCTCCGAGTTAAGGTCATGTCAATGAAGGCTCTGCCCCAAAAGGCGTTATATTGGTACATCAAGTTCCTGCTGAAGCCCACCAGCTACTAGGCGAGATTTGCAGCCAGCAAAAACATCCAAGACTCCCAGGTACAGTTTGTCATTCCCAGATATGGATGGTAAACACAAAGCTTTTCTACCTCACACACCAGGTAGCCAAAACCCCTCTTTTGGGTCTGAGAAATCTTCATTTTGATGTTTTAAAAAAACATCAGTGGCTTTTACTTTACTTAATAAATTGTCTTTATCTCAACCCATGAGTTCTCTCACTTCTCTTCTGGGGGGAGGTTGAGCAAGCAGCTGTGTGGGGCTCAGATGCTGGGGTTAAACCACGACAGCCCTCTTTGGCACCCAACATGGGGCTGGAAGGGTTTGAGAAAAGGATAGATTTGACTGGGATGTGCTAGATTGAAGGGATAGCTGTTCCTGCTGTGCAGCTATTGCCAGGCAGTTCCCAGGCTTGCCATGGGTTCTCTTGCCTGACTGTGTGTTAGAGGGCATTGCCCATTAGTGGCCGCTTTTTGCTCTTACTGCTGCCACACCGCTCTTATCACCTCACTGCTGTGCCTGGGAACACTTGATAACAGCTACAGCCACGTGCCCATACTGGCAGGTGCCCAGGGCAGTGCTGCCACACTGGGCAGGCTGGAGCTCCAGTATGAGCTCAAAGCACAGGGACTGTGACCTGTGCACAAGTCCACAGGGGAGCAGAGACCCACCTGCAGCCCGAGGATGTCCCCAACACCAGAGCAGGTGGATGCTTGAAGGAGGCCGTGACCCCACAAGAAGTCCACATTGGAACAGGCTCCTGCCAGAACCTGTGGCTCCTGGAGAGAGGAGCCCAGGCTGGAGCAGACTTGCTGGCAGGACTGCTGCCACAGAACCCACACTGGAGCAGCCTATTCCTGAAGGACTAACTCTGTGGAAGGGACCCACGCTGGAGCAGTTCATGAAGAGCTGCAGCCCATGGGAAGGACCCACATTAGAGAAGATCAAGGACTGTCTCCCGTGGGTGGGATCCCATGCTGGAGGCATGAAGAGTGTGAGATTCTCCTGCAGCCCAAGGTGAAGATCATGGAGAGAAAGGCTGCAGGACCCAGCCTGAGCTGGCTTTGGTGCCCAACAGCTCCATGCACCACACCACCTGTCCTGTCCGGAGTGACTGCCATGAGAGATGGAGCCCAAAGTCACACACCAAAAGATCTCAATAGACATTTGTGGACAATTTATGGGCATTTTGCAAGGATGGTTCACAGACTACAGGAGTGACAACTGTGTATCATATCAAAGGATGGGAAGAAGTGGTGCTGGTTAAGTGGGCTGTACTGAATAGTGTAAGACCTGACCATGATATAAATGGTACAGAAAAAAAAGAGTGGATCATGTGCTGGTTTGGGCTGGGGCAGAGTTACTTTTCTCCACAGCAGGTGATATGGGGCTGTGCTTTGGATTTGCACTGAAAATAGTGTCCATAATATGGAGATGTTTTTGTTATTGCTGAGCTGTGCTTGCACAGCATCAAGGCCTTTTCTGCTTCTCATACAAAAAGTGTTAATGTCTTAACATTGTTAGTGGCCACAGGAAAATTTAACAAACACTACCTCACCTCCCTGGGCACCAAGATCCATTCAAATCATGAATCCACCAAGCACTACTGTGCTCAGCTCAGTGTTTTCACCATCAATGTCTTAAATACAGCTATCATTCTTCCAAGAGACACATTCTGAACTTCAAAATGCACTTCAAAAATCTATGTAAAAAGACAGAACCAAGCTTCAAAGGCATCTGCAGCTCAATTAATTCTGTATGCTTAAAAAAAGCACAGTGGTTCATCTTTACAGATTCCACAGACCTCAGTAACATGTATATTTTACGCCAACACTGGATGCATTAGGAACAAAGTTATTCAGAGCACTACTTTGGCACAGTCCAGCACTAGACTAGGTAACAGCATTTCACATGTAAATGAGACTGAAATCCTACAGAGTGGATGATGTAAACTAATTCGGAAGCTTTTCAGTCAATAACAAAACCCATATTCTATATTCAGCTGTATTAATGATCATCGCATACTATTGTCCCAAGGAATTTCTTAGCACCAAGTCATCCCCCAAAAGACTCACAGAATGTAGGTCTTGCTTTTTTAGATACATAAAACCTATCACATCTCTCAGCTGATCCTGCAGAGCAGAGCACAGAGGGGACACCAGTGCTCTGTCCAACAGTTTCTTTAAGGCAACTCCTCCTGTAAAGCACCAGGTGTGCTTTGCTTTAGGTTACAGTGGGAAAGGTGTTACACACTGTGGTCTGACAGACATTCCCAACCAAGGAACTGTCCCCAGCTCTTCTCTCTTTCACTGTTACTGCTTTAAACAAAATTATCAAACAACCTTTCCATAAGCAACGAGGTACCTCAAAACGTTTCCACTCATTTTCCTTGCAAGTGAGCTACAAATTACAGCCAAGTGTTCATTTTTTCTCTCCTCTCATTGTTTACTTATTTATGAGCTACTGCAGCCACTGAACAAGCCACTCATGTCTTACCACTGGATGAGTTACTCAGTCCATCCAGAGAAATCTTTTCTATTCTTGAAACAGTTAAGGCATGTTTAATATGCCTCCACCCCATTAAGAGATTCTATCATGCCAGCATCCCGATGCAATCACACATGCAGCCTGTAAAGAGTATCTGTGTGAGTATTGCTGATTTGCATTATTTCTTTGTCAAAGCTGTGTGAGAACGTGCAAAAGTCTGAGGCAGTAAATTTGCCACCTCAGGAGTTCCCACACAAATTTTATGAATTAATTTATATTGTGAACGTTTAATGCTTCACACATAAATGCAATGGAAACATAAATCCTATTTTAAATTCAAGTTTACCAATAATGGTTGTGTTTTAGGCAGACCCACCTAAAGCTGCTATGGCATCACTACTATGCAAAGACAACCTAGGCTCAGAAGAGTCATCCAGTCTCATGTAAAAATGCCAGGCAGCCACTATTCCCCTTCCTAAACCACACCAGCTGAAAAGACCAACCCATGAGACTTGTGCCCTTGGCAACATCTATGTGAGCACTGTGCAGGAAAACATTCCTGCTACTGTGTCAGTAGCAACCAGTTACTGGTTTGAGTGTCACCCTAACACTTACTGGTTTGAGTGGCACCAGCAGTCTTCCTGCCATGGCACGTTGGTGAAAAATAAACACGTCTTTACTCACTAGAGCAATTCAGCAAACTCTTGCTCTCTATTGCAGTAGCATGTGATAGCTCTGCTGACTTCAGCTGGTCCCAAGAGATTGCTGGTCATAGGAGAATAATCTGTATTTGTTAGGGGAAAATACTGCAATTACACAGGAAGATTTTCTGTTAACACCAAAGTCTCCCAACTCAAACCCCTGAGGTTCACAAACTACTTCTGGAGTAGCTGCAAAATGTAATTAGAGCCCAGTGCCAGCAGGCTCATGGTCCTGGTGCTCTGCAGCATGTCAACTCCTATGATTTGTGGTGAGCAAACAAAGGAATTATGAGGAAATCACACAATCTTACTGTTTTCACAACAGAGATTTTTCTTTCCCAAACCAGAGCCCACAAAAAAGTCTCAAACCACTTTACTGTTACCCAGCCACTGGAGAGTGCCCAGGGCTGTCCTGCCCGTGCCGAGCTCACCCACCATGGGGCCACCCCTGAGCCCCCAGACCTGCCAGCGACGGGCCCCCACAACCACCTGCACTGCTCATCCATGCTCTTGGCACTCCCTCCACGAGCTTTTACTGGAAGATTAGGTGAAAGCTTCTCAGTTTCAGTCATCCAAGGATGACATCCAAGGAACAAGGCATCCTACCGTGACCTTAAAATCCAATAACTGGGATATAAATGCAAAACCTGCTAAACCCTGTCAAAGACTTTGGATTTTGAAAAGATTGTAAATTTAAAACTTGTATCACTCCTGATGAATTTGAGTCTCTGTTCTCACAAATACTTATTTTTACCACAAAGTGTTCACCAGCAAAGATGCAAGGCTATTTTAAAGGCAGCTATTTACATTCTTCTACCTGAATTTCATGTTTTTCTATACCCCACACATCCAGTACTTGCTTGAGGCATTGTACATCAACCTCACATTTGTGAAGCCTCAATCTTGTTCATTATTTGATTTCAGGATTTTTTGAATCAGCTTCCTCCCCTAAAGACTTATTTTGAGATACAAAAACAGAGAAATAGCTGAAAGATAGACCATAAAGTGAGCTTTTGGTCTACAAACCAAATATGTATTCTAAGCCCTGAAGTTTGTTTCAGTGAAATAATGAAGTCCTTGAAACCTAAATACCAACCATAAATACAGGAAAATATCATCATCCAGAGCTTAAAGCAAAAGCATACATTTGTCTAAGTTTCTGCTGGAAAAGGAAGACACGCTTGGAAACTGAGCTCAATGCCAGCACCCCAGCAATATGAAATAATTAAAAAAAGAGCAGGACACATTAGCATTACTTATAACCTTCAGCATTTTGCAGCATACAGACTGTTGCCAAGCAAACTTTTAAAGGCTTCATTTAAGCTGTGGAAGTTAAAAAGCCTCTCAAGTCAAATACAGCCAGTACAGTGATGAAATGGTCATCAATACTTTAACAGCCAAACAAATTTACATTCTACATAGCTTGTTAAGCAAAAGTTTGTGACAAGCCAGACATCACAAGGCATGAAGTCACATAATCACTCGGTCTTCAACTTAAAGCTGACAAAAAAAGTCCTTCAAAATCATTAAAGTGCAGGAAAGAAACAGTTTGCAGCTACTGATGAATTAGTAATGCACCTCTGCAAGTCCCATCTGTGCCAGATAAGACTCTGTTGCACTTCACTGCAGTTTCTCACCTCGAGTTCAATGCTAACTTTGGAGATTTACCTCGTCCTTGTCACAGTTCACCTGTGTCTCCCATTCAGTTTTACTGGCAGAATGGAAGTAAGCCAGAAAGCTTCCTTTCCTGGTTTTAAGATAGAAATTCGTAACTTTGACAAAATTGTGTTCAAATGTAATATTTCCACAACTTGTTTTCTGACACAGGACTCAATGCCAAAAAGTTTCCTTTTTTGGAAAAGGAAGCTGTAAATATTTTGGTGAAGGTCAGCTAGTAGTTGACCAGCATTAAATTCTGAGCTTACATATCATGTATCATAATGGAAAGAGGAAGAAAAAAAGTCATGTCATATTTTAGAGTTATTTAGTTGCATGTTTCAGAACAAATACTTCTCTTCCATGACTGCTTTCACCTCTTCCAGCTGCAGAAGCCCAATATGAAGTTCTGAACACAAGCAGCAGTTCTGTGCAAACAAAAATGATGAGGAACTTGCATAGAGCAAAGCAGTTCATGCATACCTCAGCATGTATGCATTCCACACTCAAGCATCCATACCTATCCCAGGAGGTCTTTGACTCGTGTAACTTGTTGAAATGGAACGCTTGGTAGAATGCAGTTGACGGATTCCTATGAGATCCAAGAATCAGACAGACATATTGAAAATGGACGTGTAATAAAAATACCAAATCTCTTAATTCAACCTGCATTACGAAGTGAATCACCTGTCCAGACAGGTTAAACTGATGTTTGAAAGGCTCTATTGTTTCTATGGTTTGCATTAAGGACACACAGATCCAGAACAAAACAGCAATTCTCCAGCCCTATGGATTTTCAGGATATTTCAAGCTGCTCCTGTAAAAAAATGACTGCAAGGCCATTGATGAAACATCTCCTGTCCTGCTGGCAATCCTGTATAGGTAAGCTGTGCACCACCCTAATGCCAAACATACCTAAACCCAAGAGACACCTTTCACATTTTTGGTACATCCCAAACTGTCTCTGCACACAGTACCCAATGTTTCCACCCAACTAAACTCCCTGCTTTACACTCAAAAGAGATGAGTCCTCCAAGGGGACCTGGAAGTCAGAGCTCAACATGCCACATTCAAGTTACAACTTGAATACCACAGATCAAGTTACAACTGACAACCAGATCTGGTTAGAAATGAAAAGAGGAAAGTAAATTATCACTCAATGTATAAGCAGATGTCAGTCAACTTTCCACTTTCCCTTCCTGAGGTGCAACAGGGCAAGAGCTGATGGAGGCCCTTGGCCGAGCACTCAGCAAAGAGCTCTCACAACCATGAGCCAGGAGCACAGTTCCAGTGACCCTGCTGAAAACCAGACACTACAGCCACACCACAGTCCCCACTGCCAAGGCCTTGGGGCAGCCCGACCATCCAGGCTCAGCCATATTCAATCCATGGACAGCAACTAAACCTTAGTTCTCCACAGTCTCATCTGAACGCTTGTTAACAAGACACTGGACAAAGCACAAAGCTCTGCTGCCAGGGGCTGCAGTTGTCAGGACTCCTGCTCCTAAATAGGAGTTTTTCTTCCTATTATCAAAGTCCCATACCAGATAAAAGAGGTCGGACTTGCAGCTTTTCCAGTTTCTTCTGTTTTTTATTAAGTTCTTATCTCAATTTCAGCGTGCTGTCCTAAACCCAGACTTAACACTCTGAAACGTGCTGCAGAATCTGTGAAATGGCAACTCCAGTAAGGTTTTAAGGACTTTGTTATCCAATTAACTGATACAACATACTATATTTATAATTCTGTACCAATAACCATCACCTGTTACTAACACGTTTCTTCTACCTCAAATCTATTCTACCAATGCCTTTGTGCCACCTCCACTGCAGGACATGGAGCAAGAAGAAGAAAAGAGAACCCAGGGCAACACCCAAAATCCTCCATCTTGTTTTCTTTTACATCCATACTATAAAACCCAAAACTAAAGTTTCACCTCTGTGATAAACTAAACTATGATCTAACTTATGTTTTTACTACTTTTACTTCATCCATGAGTGTTGGAAGCTTTTCCCATGGGCACAGATCAAAGACTGTGTCCTCCTGGGGTCCCGGCGAGGGTCCCAGACCCTCCAGGGCAATGTGAGGGGTAGTCCAGATATCCTGGACTCCAACATGTAGCAGTGCATTATACTCAAGCTTAGAAACTCCTTTCCTCAAACAGCTCATCCTCACATGGGCACAGGTACAACAGCCCTAGAGAAGAATGCAACAGCCTCACTGAAAAATCTTCAGAAAAGCAAGTATGAGCTCAAATTCCTTTCAGAGCCAGTTTTTAAACCAGTAGTTTATATCAACCTGGAAGCACAGGTACATCTCTTCCCTGAGTTTATGGCAAGACTACTTAAAACAAGTAACTTAACTATTTCAATTTAAGTACAATTACTGTATAGTTAAAATCACAGAACAAAAGAAAAAAAATCACCATAACAAAACACTATCAGAAGTAATGTGATTCCCATGGCAGGTGTACACTAAAAACCTTGCAAGGATAATGGTATTTGTACATCAGCAATGATCAGGAAGTTTCTGAATTCTAAGTGTCTGTCACTCCTTTTCCCACCTTCACCACTTTACCCTTCCCCCCGAAAAAAAACAGCACGTGAGTCTGGAACTCAGCTTAAAACCTGTTAGAGAAGTAGCTTGATCCAAGCTGATAAATACCATGCTCTTATGCTGGTACTACTCACATTTTCCTGAGAAGCACTGTGCACTTGAGTGACAACTAAATACAACTAATTATAGGAAGAGCAACACAATAGCTAAAGGACATTTGTGTAATCAAAGGACTTCACACATGGAAAGCAATTGGCATCTGCAGGTCAAGAGAGCATTCCTTTGCTCAAGGGAAGGACCAGGCCCAGTCTCTTCTTTCTAATGCAGCTGCCTGTCAGGATTATGTAAAGTCTCTACCTCAGAAACTAACTGTAAATAGAAAGTCATTTAACTTCCAAGACACTTTTACTTTCAGCATATAAAGCCCTGTTGCTATTGTTAGGTATAAAAAGTGGTCTATAACCACACAAGCATGTATTCCATATGTTCTATTTTTATATTGATACTGTATATGCTCTATATTTTTGTAGTGTTCTTAAGCAAGCATCTGAAAAGGTATGGAAAAGTTTTCTTGTTAGATTCTCATTTGTACCCCCTGCTGTTGAAATTGCTTTTGCATTACTTAAGACAATTAAGAAAACCTTTTCTACTCCACAGCTACATTTTAACAATATATTAATGGATGTGTACCTGAACAGGAAAAGCAAACCCACAAAAGCAGCATGAATGATGCCTCACGTGGAGGTCTGAACTGCTACGACTGAGTTTTCAGACTGTTGAGGGATCTACTTTCAACCACAACAAACAGTAAAAGCCTAGAGAATGCCTAAAAAAACCTTTCAGTTTGCAGAAATAATGGAGAAAACAGCTTACAGGAGCAGCACAACATGGCCTGCAGCTGCTGTGCAACAGCTGGAACACCACAGATCCTCCTGACACTACCCTAACTTAATGTAGGGACAGCCTGGACCAGAAAAGCAGACTGTCCAGGTCTCCTCCCCAGCAGAAGGCCAGGTCTGAGGTCAAGGCTTAGTCCCAGTCCTTGACAGGCTGGCAGCGGAGCCAAGAGCCAGCCACGACAGTGATGTCCCTGATGCTGACCCAGAGACAAGTGCCCACCTCCCCTTCCACAAGAGGTATCCCAACACTTCTCTTCCTCTGTCTCTCATGAGACAGACCAGGTATCTCTAAGGATAGAGGGGCTCAGTTCAGTCCCACACTATGACAGACAACCAGCCTAGCACACCTGAACATTCAAACTGTATCTCCGGTGGCCAAAGACGCCTCCATGTCTCTATATACAAGTCCTACAACACACAGTGCATTTATTTCCTTTAAAAGCTCATGAATGCCAATATTCACAACTTACTTCCATCTCACAGTTTCTAATAACAATTTTCATGCAAAAGATATTTGATCTAAATTTAAAGCACGAGAACTTATTCAGTCCTCTAAAAGCCCAAAATGTCAAGTTGTTCCTTTAAACAGTAAGTCTAAACCACATTCCAAGTCTCACCTCATATTTGGAAGCATATCCTCCCACTGCCATTCATCAGGACAATATGCCAAATAGAGACTTTATCCTCTTGCTAGAAACCATGTCCATGAAAGCTGGCAAATCATCAAGTATACAAATAAATGCCTTTTAGTGTAAATAATGGTACTGGCTTTGGAAAAACTGGGTATCAGCCTGACATATACAGGCTGCTGCTCGGATGCCTTTTTCCAGCTACTGCTTTTGAAAGGAATAGTAACATTGAAACTGATTCATGAACAACAATCTTCAAACTACTGATCAACCTCAGCAACTGAGGGTAACAAGAGGAGGAATACACGAAAAATATCATTATTTTTCCCCCAAGGTGGCAAAATAAAAAAATTCCTACTGGACCACCTCTGACAGTTCTTTCTCAATATCACTGACTTATTTTCATTAGGTTTGAGAACAGGAATGATCCAGAAGATTCAAAAGGCCTAAGCACCTGTCTTTGAAGAACACGAAAGCAACACGTTGGACAACCTATGGTCAATACCTCTGAAAAAAAAACAAAGCAAAGCAGAAGCACCTATTTATTATTACCCAGACAACAGCAAGCACATATGGATGGTCTTCCAAAAGCTCACATCAGCCAGAATTCCTTCTGAGAACAATTAACAGGCCTCACATAGAAAAATAGAGAAGATGTGATCATGTTATAAAATGAGTAGAGCTTTTAATGTCATCTTGCATGGCATTTTTGTAGGTAAGGGCACGGCTCATGCAAACGGGGTCCACCACTGGTAACCACGCTGGGCATGTGGCTCTCCAAGGGTTCAGTGGAAGGATCACCAGAGTTCTCCCACGGTCTCCTCTGTGTTATGAGATACTTTAGTCCACGACTTGGGCAGTGGAGTACAGACTATCTCTATACCTGCAGATGATCTGCAAGCACTGTGGACAGCAGGAATAGAATGCAGGAAGATCTTGCCTGATTGGAGCAATGGTCTGAAATAAAAAGGATGCAATTCAATAAGGATAAGCTGGAAGCAGAATTCTCTGGTATCAATAATCAGCTGCACAAGTACAAAATACAGAATGCGTAACAGACTGCAACCCCACAGAGAAGAACCTAAATAGAATTTTAAAAATAAAAGTCTTGCAAAGTTGTCAAACCTGCAATACTGCTCTCAGTTACAGAGTAACTGAAGTCTTGCTTTATTTAGTCTTTTTGAGCCCTTCGACTTCATGGCCAAGTTTAGGTACCAACTCTCTGGAAGGACATAAGCCTACCGAAATTCACTTAAGACCACTAAAGACCAGTCATATTCCAATTTTTTTCCCCAGTAATCAGAATCAGTAAGTAGTAAAATCAAGCATTTAAAAGAGATGAAAGCGATAGTTACAGGTTTCATGCAGAGTATCTGCTAAGAAGAAGAAAACTTGTTCTCATAGCTGTTCAGTATAAGCACAGCACAAACATTAATGGGTTTACTTGCAACAAAGAAAGTTTAATCTACATATAAGAACCATTTTCCAGACAAACAGCCAGGAATAGAAAAGACTTCTCATAGAAGGAGTGGGATTCCCACTCTTGTCATTCTAGAGGAGACCAAGCCGTTATTGCTCCAAAAGATTGCAGGCCCACAAGTCTCCACATCAGTCCACAGGCCCACCTTCTACAATTCTTTGAGAACTGGGACATTATAAGCAAGAATTTAAAGCACCAGTTCTGCCTTTGAATAGGACCAACTCCTATAGGAAGCAAATTCAACTATGAAATAGAAAATAAAGGAAGTAAAGGAAGAGGCTAGTTTATACTTTGGAATCAAACATTGGAATCAAAGTTCTTCTTTTTGTGGAAAACAAAAAATTACTGTTCTAAAATAAAATTCTTTTTAGTCGCAGCCAAAGCTCACACTGAAGCACCAAGTTTAAGATGAGAAAGTATCAGTAAAACATCCATTATTCTGATGTTCCTGGTCCTAGAAGTAAAGTCACTGATCTTGCAGTGATCCATCAACAGGACTGGGAATTCAACAGCAAGCTTCCACCTCCCATCCTCTGCACAGAGCTATAGGAGCCAGGCATCATGCCACATTTATCAAAGGAAACATGCCAGCGTGCAACTTTGTGCATCTACCTTACTGCTACAGTCAGAAATAAACTAAACACTTTGAATCACTTGTTTTTCCAAGACATCCTGAAGAGGAAGTCAGCAAACAGATGTATTCAGCCTTTTTGTAGCATCAGCATTACTGTTGAACAGTCAGGATTGTATGTACTTTTACCCAGCAGCATTTCAAACCCAAGGTAGTTTTCAGTTCTGTTTCAGTGCTCCCTGATACAAAGCTATTTACTGGGGTACTGGCTATGACCTACAGCTGGTCTCCAAATTACAACACTTGGCAGGGTTTATCCAGGATCTATGCGAGGGATTTGGCGATCACTTGATCACAGCTTATCAGGGAACTCCCAGTACAGTTTATGGCATTTTGAGATGTTTACATTAGTAACAGAATTCCTTCTCCATCTCTCTCCTTTTACTTTATTTTTATCCCCTTCTATTTAAAGCAGCTGCAACTTCGAATCAGCTTTCTTTCATAAGACTCAATCTACAAAACAGTAGCTGGAGCACAAAGCTTTGTAGGAGAAAACTGACGGGGACTAAATCTGGAGGAGTTGATACAGAATTAAGGAAAATAACATCTCAAGCTCTGAAGTGATGTGCTTAATAGCATGTTCTGTTCACGCAGTTCCTTAAAGTCATTATACTTGCAATCCATATCCAGAAAACCAGCAAGAATTCAAAGCTTTAACATTCAGTTTTAGGTACATTATAGCCACAGGTGACAGGAAAGGCTGACTCAATTAGCAGCCTGCATGACAGTTTTTAGGACGGCAGCTCTCAAACACCACAATGGACTTTCAAGTGGTTCACAGGCTACTACAAAATTAAAATATCGTACAGTGTAGAGAAAGCACACTGCATGGATCTGACCTTCACTGGAAAAATCAAGAGCAGTAGCCCAAACTTTCTTCCTCTTAATCTCACAAGAGGATTTTGCCAAATAATCCTCTGCAATGTCTAGAAGTCTCTAAGGAGAAGGAAATGGAGACAACCGTCTCAAATGCACAGGGTATGAAGTCTGGCAGAGCCATTTCGCTAATCATTTGCTCATTGAGATTCTGGCATTGGCCTTCTCCTGCTCTGGGGGCTTGGCTCTTTAAAAACAACACAAGTAATTTTCAACCTCTATGGATGCTATTACCTGTTTCAGGTAATTACATGTTTTCAATAAAATAATATAAAAATTAAAAGCTTCATTATTATTACCTGTGTAAGCTAATAAGCATTCCCTATTTCTTCCTATTTTGAAGGAGCTTTGCTGAAGAGTTCAAATAGTGAATTCCAGTATGACTATTTAATACTAATTCCAGAAAGAACAATACAAGTGCTTATCTTCTAAATCTCTTCTTCTGATCTCAAGAGCTGCAGCTCGAAACTCTGGGGTCCAGTTCTCTTGGGCTCCAGAGATTGGTCCTCAAGTCTCAAGAGTGCTGCAGACAACCCTGTAATCATAACAGCTTTAAGGCTGTTAAGGATTCACAGATGACCCTTTCCATGCTCTACATGCTGTCTTTCACTTTCCAAAGCTAGACTCAGTGCACTCCTGTCTCAGCCAGGTACCCACTGCCCTCATCCTCCTCCTGGCCCCATCAGCATCATCACAGACGTGCCCATTAACACCCGCCTGCTAAAGAAGCACGGCCATTCTGTCAGGGCTGTCAGTTAGGCTGAACTTTTCATCATCTCACACACTGTGTGAGGATTAATCTGACAGCTATTCTGAAATCAGAACATGTAACAAGTGTAAGATTTCTCATTATGAATTGTCTTCACACTGAGTGAAGTCAGCCTTCAGTTCTTGAAGAGAGGACACAAGTCAAAGTAGTTCACATGATGCACAGCTTGGCCTCAACGCAAAAAACTGTAGCAGATCATGTTTTCAGATAGAAACATCTACACCTTACAAGCTAATGACGGCAATGCAGAAAGTCTTTGCCTGACCCAGTATGGGATTTTTGCCTCTATTAAGTAGCTTTCAAGAAAAGCCACAGAAAGGCCCATCAATATTATCCATGTTTGGACAAATCAAGATAACTTGGAAAAAAACCCAAAAGCAAACAGAAAAAGTCTTATTTTCAATAACTTCTGTGTTTTCAACAAGCACCTTGAACTTCACCTCACATGGGATGCAGCCCTTCAGCACCTATTGTGATTGGCCAGTGAACATCCTTGTGCCACGTTACTCTCCTGCAAATGATCCCATTCACTCTGAGTGCTCTTACCCAGTAGACTCTGACACACTGAATGAAAAGAGGAAGCAAAATAGTAAATTCAGTATTT
Organism: Calyptomena viridis; assembly: GCA_013390005.1. Lineage (NCBI taxonomy): Eukaryota > Metazoa > Chordata > Aves > Passeriformes > Eurylaimidae > Calyptomena > Calyptomena viridis. The sequence goes on along the minus strand of WEIV01010462.1, from coordinate 177,878 downwards.
CTGAATTAAAAAGATCCACATTGCTAGTATTGCATTATAGATTCAAAAATCTACAAAACCTCCCAAAAGTAATGACTTTTACACAACATAGCTGGTAAAGAAAAAGGCATTTATTCATAAGAATGAACACGTTATTGTGGAGGATCAGGCTCCTGCTGCCTGCACAGCCCACATAGCCAGATTTCCTCAAATGCAGTGATGAAGGGAAAGCTGTGATTACCGGTGAACGTGACCCTGCGTAGTGAAACAGCTGGCTTGAGTATTCATCCTCAAATAAAAGAGCCCAAAAATGAGGGGGTTTTTTCCTCACTAAGTTTCAGGTACAGCACTTCCAGTTATCTTTAAATACAAGTGGCCCGCGTTTTTCGACAACAAAATATTTCAGTATCTGTGGGGAAAAAAGCAAGTGGATAACACGGATTCAAGCAGACTCAAGACAAATCCCACCTGTCCTACTCATGTGACAACAGTCAAGAATGCATCTACAAGCAAACGTTTTAAATTACACACTTAGCTTTAAAAAAAGACATTAGACCCTAGGCCATGTATAGCATGGTTTCTTACACAGTATATTATAAATCTGCCTGCCTTCCCACATGATTTACAAGGTCTTTACCACTCAAGTTTCAGGCCAGCCTGCGCTGTCAATGAGCACTCAACCACTTGGCTTACAAAACCTGTATTTTTAAAAAGGCATTTGTAGGGTTGGTCAAGGTATTTATGGGCCTTGCACCCAGAGAAGAGTGTTCTACATAGGACACATTCCCAGTTCTCATCTACACCCCTGCAAAAACAGCTGAAGTAACTCAGAGAAGTAAGCAGGATTTTTAACCCTCATTTTTGATCACCTCATCTTTCAACAAACCAGACAAGTTAAGCTTGCTCAAGATGGCTAAAAAAGCTTCAGATACTTCACAGAAACCAGTGTCTCATTTCTTATCCAACCCACACTTCTCCACTGCAACCTCAAGCACACCACACTCATCCCCTCGCAGACTCAAACGGGCCAGGACTCTGCCCCCGCTGCAGGGTGGGTGAATTGGTCAATGGCATGTTGGGCTGCACTGAGGCAAAGTCCAGGGATCCTTCTCCTCTGCTCAGCTCTTGAGGCCACACCTGCAGGGCTGCACCCAGCAGATCCCCCTTCCAGTTTGTAACTTTTAATGAGCACTAGGCAAACTCACCAGCTCTCAGTGTGACAGACAGCTGACACCTCCCCACGGCACTAATTACTATTTCCACTTTCTCTCTTCACTGACAAAAGCACTCAAGCAAGCTGTCACAATACAAAAGAATCCCTCCTAACTTCAAAGCGAGAACAGATATACACAGAAAACCTCTTGGAATAATTGTGTTTTATACGACAAAAAATTTAGACAAGCATCCAGCTCTCCTTCATGTGGCCAAGTAACTCACCTGCCCTGCAAAAGTGAAAGTAGATTATCCCATAAGGCAAAGATTTACTGGCACTCAATACACATTTGTATTTATGAAGTGCAAAGTTTAAAGATGGAAGAATTTTCAAGAAGATGAATGTAGATACGACCTTACAATGCACTTCAAATGACCTCTTATGTCTGGAGAACCTTCTCAGAAGACAGTGGCTTCAGCAGTTACTATAAATACTTCTATCTTTACACTTTGTCAAATATAGGAATAAAAGCAGACACCTGTGCCTGACAATCTAGATTTATCAACCAGAACTTAACCAGCTGTACTTTAGCAGGGGGAGTCTCATTGAAGTTTCTTATGGAGTCTTTGCAGACACACAAAGTACAAACAAGGTTTGCACTTTTCCTGAGCAACAGAAACTACTAATCAACAGTTTATAAAAATGAAAAATATATAGCCTCAACATGCAACAGGCTGGTACTGAAATATTGAGCACAGTAAGAGAGAACAACTTCTCTTTACTATAGTGTCACCTGAAGTCATAAAAGATTATCAGCACTTGCTATAAAAAACGCAAACTCTGAGAACTTTCAGCCCTGCAAAGTTCAAGAACAGTTGTGTCCTCTCTGCTCAAAACAGCCAAATACTTGAATATTCAGCTTTTAACAAGAAGTTTAAAATAGCTTCCATAAAATATATGCTGTTATTTCTGCCATACAAGACAGCATTCAGAAATCAGTTACGGAATAGTTGCACTCTTCTATAGGGGAGGAGGAAAAAATTACCCCCAGCAGCTGAGCAGAACACTTCAGAGTCCAAGGTACAGGGAACTGCTCACGTCAGGGCTCGTCACTACAGTCTGTAAAACAAACTGAACAGTTTACTCATTTCCTCCTTTTAATAACTCTCTCATCTGAAACACTTCTGCCTCATTAATTCTAAGATTGTACTGATTCATCCTTAACAAAGCCTCTGAATGTTTAAGCTGGGAAACAGAGCTGTAAATGAGTACCCACAATTTCGTTTAAATATCTTGGACCACTCCAAAACTGACTGCACAGCAGGACAGGCTTTTCATCACTCAGAAACCGGTGTGGTGCTGCAGTTACCTTTGGTATTTTTTGTCACAGAAAGTACAGCAAGAAGCGAAAACAGCTAACTGGAGTTTGTTTGCATTAACCATCATTTGCTGCCATCAACTAAAAAGTTCACCCCAGAAGTCCCAGCTCAAGTGGTTTTCAAACTGAGCTGCAGCTCTGCCCATCAAACCAAAGGCACTCCTGGCTCTGGAATGCGCCTTTGTTTCATCCTCTCCTGCTTCTACACACACTCACAAACACAGGCCTCCAGAAGGAGAACTAAGAAAACGTCTGCAGCTACAGGAGAGCTCAAACCTCTACTAAGCTTATGAGCAAGGTGGAGAAAGGGATAATACTAAATACTTAAAGCAACTCAAGTATCATGTACTGGTATGAATTTACAGAGCACTTTCTTTTTTCCTTAGGAACACGGTAAAATACTCATCTAGGGCAACACCTAAGTGATCCCATGCCCGGTTTTGTCCTTATATGACGAATGTGGTCTTGAGAGTGCAGTTCTACCAGCAGTTAGTGCTCCATACAAATATGTGATTTAACTGAGCTGAGAGACAGCCCTGCACAATCAGGTTCTCAACAGCTCAGCTGCTGTAGTTGACAGTTCACAATTGCAGTCATTCATTAGCGTTCTTGGAATTCAGCCGGAACAGTTCAAGCCGGTCAGTTATCTCTGGAAAATGATCTATACTCTGCTCTTTTTCCAACAACCCTAGTAATATTTTGCCCCAAAAGTCTGCCAAACATGTAGGAGGTTTGAACAAGCCTTCTCAGTAACATTCTTTTAACAGAGGCAACATATTTCTTTCCCCCCAAGAGCCAAAATAAAGTTATTCAGCCAGCTAAAATATTCTGCTTGTCAACTTCGAATTCGTATATACACGGGAATAAAGGTGAGTAGAGAACCTGACACACACTGATTCCAAAATCCTCTCAGGTGCTCTGCCTTCTCTCCAAAATAATTAGTCCAGCTGCTCAAGTCCAGCAAATGAAGAGTTGGGACAATTTTGAGATCCAGTTCTACTTGTGTCTTTACAGTATTTGTCAGGCTCCCTGTTCGAAGTGAACTGCAATACTCACATCTGCCTCAGTAAGAGCAGCAGTTCCCCTGTCCTTCAATAGTGCTGCAGTTTATTCTACTTGCTTCCATATTTAGAGACAAAAAGAAAATAAAACTATGTTATGCTGTAAGTATTTCATAACTTCCACAGAACAAATTTCTCTTTAAGAGCTTAGCAATTTGGACACACCTACTGAAAAACCAGCTTTGCTTTTCAAGGAAGGTGTGACATTGCAAAGGCTTTTTTCTCTTTTTTTTTTTAATTCTTTTGGATTACTTACTCCATCTCTCTTCCCTCCCAGATAAGACTTCTTGATTTATTCTTCATGTCAATGCAAGAAACTACAATTTTGTCTAGACTGCTGTCAAAGTGTACTGGACTATGGGAGCAGGAAATTAAAAATCTTCAGGCAAGGGCTTGGAAGAAAGTCACTTCTACATCTATAAATACTAGAGTTCTACCTCTCTATCTATTAGGCTATATAATCTTACACCTGCACCCCTAACTATCTTAGATGTAGATTGATTTAAAACAGCAGACCATAAGACAGGAACAATACAAAAGACCTTTTCCAGAAATATGTGAACTGACCAGCTTATTACATTAGCCCTCTCTCATGCTTACCATATTCCTGACATGCTGTTTTTAAAGAATTTCCATCTTAACTATGTTACCTTTAAAACAGTTCCTCTTCATAGTCAGAGCGATGAATGATTTTCAAGATAAATTCAGGATATTGAGAGCTATACACTATCCCTTGATGAGTCACCGTTTCGGAAGATGACTGTAGAAGAATGATCTACACAAGTTTGTCAAGCTTCAATTATAGGCAAATATTTAAACATAATTGAAGATGTCAGAAGAAATGTAGATATCTGTCTACACACTAAGCCCCCTTCCTGGGGATGTTACACATTAATAGTAAGAGAAAAGAGAAAAATGCTTTCCACAGATTTCTAGCTTCCATGACCACCAAATAACCTCTATGAACTAAGCCGAGCATTAACTTCCTGGACCTGCCAGTGCAAACCATGACTCAGGATGCATCAGCTCCCTTTTCGCCCTATTAGCTTTATCAGTGTTAACCCCTACTCTATTAATGACACTTGAAGGTCTTCGATAACTATTTCATCACTGATTGCAGTAGATAAAGTAGCTGGGCAAAGCCCACGGGAGTGGCGGCACAATTTAAATAGCTGGAAAAGTTAAAAAGCAGGAGCAAGAAGAGAACAGCAGACAAACAGGAGACCCTTTTACAGCAAAGCCTTCTCAGAGAGTAAAGCACATAAAACCCAAGTGGTAAAGTAGCCTTAACAAGCTGCTAGGTTGTTATTCTTACCTTTCTCTGTCTGAAACCAGTGAGTCAGGCTATGGCTTGAGGGGAGTAAAGAATAAACTTGGATCTACTAGCTCTGTATAGATCTCCTACATTGTATGAGGTCTAGGCCTATTTAACAGCTTACCAACACCACCACTGAACAAAGTCATACCCAGCTGGGAGAAACTCTCACATCACAGGTATACTCCTGGCTTCCTGACCACCCCAGCACACGGCAGTTTTATCACCCAGTGCAGAAGGTGACAAAGGAGACGTACACGCTCTGCCGATAACCACAAGCTTGTCTCTCTACTGAACACCACAGCCTATCAAAAAGAGCAAATTGCCTTCAGAGCCCATTTCCACGTCTTACTCCTGGATCTCATGGCAAGGTGTCTGAAAGAGTCTCCTCAGAAATTAATAGCACGTGAAGCACTGCTGCAAGTTGGCAAGTTCAAAGACTAAATTAGGAAAACAGCTTTAAAAATCACTGTTCTGGGTAAGAGCACCCAGAACTGCCTCACTGGAGCACACAACAAAGTTAGCAGCCCCCAATTTGAATAAGTAGGACAATTTTTTCCTTATCATTACATAAAAGTGATTCACTTGTCACAGATAATCATGTTTGTTACTACAATTTATATTAAGTATTAGAAGCTATGCAAAATGAATGCAAAATGCATTCCTTTTTTTCTGACTCCTTAATCAACAGAATGATTAAGCACTGGACAAATCATCTCCTGATAAAACACTGAGCTATGAAAAGAACCCAGCAGCTTGAAATCTAACCTTATTTGCACAAGGCAGTTTGTCAGCTGGGTCAGCAATGCTAAGGTAGGCAAATGGCAAGGAAACTTTAACTGCTTCACTTTTTCTTGTCAGTCTCTTACCGCTTTAATCAGAACCAGCACACACTCTCCAAACCACAGCTTTTCCTTGCAGGAAGGCATCATCAGTTACTCTCAGACACAGCAGCAGCCAAAGCTCCAGCAAACACAGGCCTGCATCAAATCTGCAGCCTGAACTCTCCAAACACTCACTTTGAGGTGCCTCTCCACCCACTGCACCCCAGTCCCACAGACACAGCTTCTTGACCAAAACGTGCTCTGAGCAACACTGACTCTGTTCTTTTGTGTTATCTATGTAAGTCTGGTGCTGTTCCCAGATGAGGGAAGGCTTACAGGGAAATTCACCACAAAACTCACTCATAATGACCTAACTCCCACCTTCAAAAATACAAATAAGGATAACCCACATGTATTCCCTTCCTCCAAACTGCAGCAATCCCAAAACAAAACATTAATGACATTCATTAAGTGCTCAAACACTGGCATCCCTCAAAGCACTGACACTGACACTTCAGAGCAGTTTGGCATATCTATGGGAACAGGAGCCACATACCCACTCTATCAGGCCCTCTGATGAGTCTGCTCACAATCCACACCTCTGTTACAACTCATAGTTCCAAACTGCTTTCCAATAAAGAGAACACACTGTAAGGCTGTATTTCCCACCATGTCCACATCTTTGCCCAAGTAGTATGTTTTCTCAATACAAAGGATTATTCTCTGTAGAGCTTTCCCTGTGTAAGGATCTGCACACAAATCCATATCCAGGTGCAAGTATTTTTCTTACTATCTGATACTATAAAGAGCAAACTCCACAGCAGGATAAAAATCAAGAATGTGTGTTAAAAGCCGTAAGTTTTACAAGATGCCTCACCTGATGGCCTTTAGATAGCACCACACAGATTTAACAACACTGCAATACAGTGGTGTTGATAAACCCACTTTAACACAGCTGTCATTGAAGTGTTTTGTGATGTGTTCAGGGGAAAGAACAGCGCTCCTCACAGCCTGAGCCACTAGCTGCAGAAAGACAGTCTCTTTGATTCTGAAGAAGTCATATAATTTTAGCATTAAGCAGCTTTCAGGCTACTTTCTACCCCGTTTTGTGAGAAAAGTAATCACACTCACACCTTGAGAAGTGCAGTGCACTTCTTGCCTAAATACTTCACTATGGATTGTGCTCTTAAAACAAAAATATAGTCCAGATAAACTTCAGCATGACTTTCTGAAAATACGAATTTACAAAAAACACTTGACGATAACTTGAAAGTCAATGTTTTTTGCCCCGAAAAGCCCAGTTATTTTTTATGGCATTATAAAATAATTCATACCTGTCTTCATCACCATCAACAGGAATGGATATGCCAAACACAGAGCTAGCAAGACTGTTCATAGGAGTACTTGCAGGTAACTGAAGAGGATTTACTAGAGTGTCTGGAATGGGAGGCTTCACAAGAGGTTTATTTTCAGCTGTAAGAGAAAGCGGTGGCTGAGGTAGGGGTTCCGATTTTCTTCTAGTATCATCAATCTGGCCTACTAAGGACTGGGCCTGGGTCTGAAACTGTCCAAGGTTTGCCTGAGGCAGACTGGCGGTTGCGCTGGGCGCACCTTGCATCATCGTATGTCCGACGTGCTGGGGCTGGACCACGCCGGTGCTTCTGCTGGCAGAAGGGTGGCTTGTCAGCTGGGACTGCACCAGTGTAACAGGGACGTTTGGCATAGTGACAGAAGCAGTGGTGGACACACTAGGCACACTTGTACCGGGCACAACTGCAGGCACGCTCTGAACTCCAGGGACCACGGCATGTGGAGCACCAGGCATTCCTGACACTTGACTGCTTCCCCCCAGTGGATGCTGAGTCACAGATTTCTGTTGCACAACCCCCGGTTGTCCAAGGCCTGGCTGCACCACACCTCCTGGCTGCGGGACGGCAGGTTGACTGGCCTGTGTCTGGCCACTCTGCAGCAACCCCGATCCCTGTCCGGCTGCTTCGCCAGCCTGTGCTGACACCCCCATCACTGGCGCTCCCACGGGTGAGGGGTTTTGGCCTGTCACCTGCCCCACAGGAAGGCTGGAGGCCACAGTACTTGGAGCAGAACCTGTAGTAGCCTGCTGAATAGCTCCTTGAGACTGCATAATTGTCATGTGTTGCACATATTCGGCCTGCCCAGGAGGCTGCGTCGGCAGTAGGTGCACTGGTGGAATCTGGGACTGAGAATAAGCAAACTGTTGAGGCTGAGTCACTGGTATGCTTGCTTGTTGCACCTGTTGCTGGGCCACAGGAATGCTTGGCTGCCCTACTGTCACATTTGAAGGTGCCATGCCTTTCCCATTGGGTCCAGCCTGCGTAACACCCTGTGGATTTACCTGTGGCTGTGGCTGCTGTGGCACTATCATTTGCTGACTTGCTCCTGAAGCCCCAGAAAACACAGGCTGAGCAGTACTTTGAGGCACGGCCCCACCTATGGGCTGTTGTGGCTGCTGTTGTTGGCCAATGACAAAACTAGGTTGCTGTAGAGAGGACTGGTTCATTTTCTCTGTCTGGAGCAGCTGTGACACAGCAGCCAGGGAACTGTCAGCTATAGAATCTGGTCCATGGGCTGATGCTGGCACAGCTGAGACCACAACAGAACCTCCTGTGGCACCGAGGCCACTGTCCCTCTCTTGAGCAGCCTGCTCAAACGTGCTGCTGTGCCTAATGCAATCTCCAGTCCTGCCCAGAACACCACCACCATCAGAGTCCCGGTCATAGTACTCCATACACGTCCATCGGCCTCGCCTGTAGGGCTCCCCGGTACCGTGGTCCAGCTTGATCACCCTGAAGCGGGAACTGCACGCAGCAGCTGCTGTCTGAGACACGGTCCCGGGGGCAGCGGGTGCAGAAGGCCCTGTGGAGGGCAGGGTGCCCTGAGCACTGCTGCCTCCCCCGACGGCAGTGCCAGGGGCAGCAGCTGGCAGGGGCACAGTGGAGCTCTTGGGCACAGCCCCCGCGCTGGGGGCCGCAGCCACCCCAGCGGCAGCCACAGCCAGCTGCCCGTCCAAAAGGAGGTTGGGAGAGACGCTGCTGGGAGTTTCGGCCTCGCCCACGTTGTTGAGAGTCTCTTCCGAGGAGCTCCTCTCACAGACATCCTCAGGGCCGTAGTCGGTGGCTCGGGAAACATCAAAGATTTCAGAGGACACGTCCTCGGTGCGGGACTCATCCGGGTCGTCCAGGCTCTCAGTGTCCTCGGTAATGCTGCTGGCCACCTGCGCCGTGGTCACGCTGGTGATCTGGAAGCAGCTCTTCTTCTTGGCCGGCATCTTGGACATGTTTCCTCCGCGGGGAGGGGCTCAGCCGGCCGAGGCGAGCGCAGCACCGGGGCGGGCTGTCACGGCGTGCCGGCCGGACCCCCGGCGATACCGCACATCCTCCGGCGGCTTCCTGC
>WEIV01010462.1:94510-168329 GCA_013390005.1 Calyptomena viridis | reverse complement strand
GGAGCGCGAGCGACCGGGGGCGAGCGCCCCCTTCTGGCGGGGGCACGTAGGGCCTGTGGCCGGGGCCGCGCTGGGGCCGCCACAGCGACCGATCCCGAACTAAACCCGGGAACAACACAGTCACACAATTACAGAACCAATGAGGTTGGAAAAGATCTCCGAGATCATCGAGTCCAAGCTGTGCCCGGTCCCCACCTTGTCACCCAGCCCAGAGCACTGAGTGCCACGTCCAGTCCTTCCTTGGACACCTCCAGGGATGGGAACTCCAAACCCCTCTGTGCAGCCCCTTCCAATGCCTGACCACCCCTTCCAGGAAGAAATTCTTCTGATGTCCAGCTTGAATCTCCCCTGGCACAGTTTAAGGCCATTTCCTCTTGTCCTGTCCCTTGTTCCCTCGGAGCAGATCCCAACCCTCTCTGGCTTCCTCCTCCTGTCAGGGAGTTGGAGAAAATTCCAGGTCTCCTCTGAGCCTCCTTTTCTCCAGGCTGAGCCTCCCCAGCTTCCTCAGCTGATCCAGACCCTTCCCCAGCTCCGTTCCCTTCTCTGGACACACACAGGCCCCTCGATGTCTTTCTTGCATTGAGGGATCCAGAATGGGGCACAGCACTCATGGTGTGGCCTCACCGGTGCCCAGCAGACGGGGACACTCACTTCCTTGCTCCTTCTGGACACACTATTCCTGAAACAGGCCAGGTGCCATTGGCCGCCTTAGCCACCTGAGCACACGCTGGCTCAGCATAATGTGGAATGGGCTTATTCTGACATTCTGTATGGTCTAGTAAAGGAAAAAGGAAAATTAATCAAAGGTAAAATGGGAAAAAGATGAGGAACAAGAATGAAAAAGGTGAACTGATTCACCAACAAGCCAGAAGGGTTTCTGAAAAGTCAAGTATAAAAACTGCTATAGCCCGTGGCCAGGTTAGCCAAGATCCACACACTAATCCACACAATAGCCTTGGCAGTGTTGCACTGATAATATTTTTGCAAGGTTGAATTAATGCTGAACAATATTCTAGTATGTTGGGCACAAACGTACTGATATTTTTATTAAGTGTCAAGCATGTATGTATTCCTTTTTTCCCTTCAAGAAAAACATTTGCCACAGTTAGTTAAAAGAAATTTCCACGTGCCTCCTGTTTGGGTGTGTGTGAGAGCCAGCGGTGTGCAACCCTCCTGATGTCCATGTGCTTGTGCCTAGTTTTTGAGACCTGGCCAGGACAAATGGAGCAGGCAGTGGAATGACAGCAGGCTCCTTTTCAGTGCTGCTGTGTTGCCTAATGGAGGTTTGCGTAATGGTTCCCCACTCTCTCCACCACCTTCACCATTACACACTTCACCAGGAGGATCCCCATACAGACTTCAGTGGCAGTGAGAACCCACACTTGTGGTTCTCCTGTCTGGGGATTGCAGTTGAATTTACATATTTTGGCATTTAGAGACCACGAACCAGTCATGTGACACATACACATCTTTCATGCAATCCCTCAGCCTCAGAGGCTGAGGGCAGAAATGCTCCCAAAGATGACAGAAGACTGAAAAAGAAGCTACTCTGGAGTGCAAGCTTCAAAGCCTCAAACTCTGATCACACGTATTTATCCAGTGCAAATGGCCCCAGAATGTTCTTTTTGTTTGTTTCTATGATTTTAGATTGTCCAAAGGTGGTGCTTCCCACTAATGGTGGCTGAAATCTGTGTATCATTTAGACAGGGATAAGAGCTGTTCACTAAGCCCCTAAATGCTTACGGAGTGTACACAGCTACACACGTGCTCACAGCCAGAGGTGAATGTGTGGGTGTATAGAGACATAAAGTAATAGGTGTATAGAGACATAAAGTAATAGGTGTATATGTACATTTAAAATTTTGAAAATCCCTAATATTAACTTTAAAAATGCAATGTTTTTTAAAAGAAAGATGTAGGAGTATCAAAGAGAGTCAGTTTATTGGTATCTAGCATGCATGGATTCCAATATCTCAGCCTTTAACAGCATTAGTTGATTAATGTTGAATACTAAAAGCTAGCCTGGGGCCACTGTGTGATCCAACAGGTAGGGCATCTACCCAAGTGTCTGGAGTCCAGATTGAAACTGAGGAGAAGTCAGTAGGCAAAGTTCGGCAGATTTGTTTTTTAAATTCAGTCTCACCTCTCAGTTAGTATTTATCTGCAGTGTGGCCTTATACAAGTTATATTTCCTTCTTTGAACTTAATGTTTTTCTCTCTTATCTATCACCTGCCTTATCTGCAGATACAGAGAATTCTTCAGGGCTCTGCCTGCCTTTTTTTGTGTGTTGAGTATCAAGACCTAAATTTTGGTCAGGCCATGTGATTCTGTCTTAACAATAGTACCATGTAATGTAAATGGCCCAGTAATGGACAAGTGATAAGCAGTTCATTTATCAGTAGGGTCTTTTCAAATTTGAATGGAAATTTAGGAGTTATTAATCATAGGGTATTCTAAGAGTGCACTCCCTTTTAGATGAGTCTTGTTCAAAATCCTGCATGAATATCTTAAATTTGAAAATAAACAGTAATATCAGCAATATCCTTCACTGTAAACCGTACATTTTCCATTTCGTGAAACTCATGGTGCCAGACAGCAAAACATTTACCCAAATTATTCTTGTTTTCAAAACTCCTCTAAATTTGTGACTCCAAATGGTCCCAAATCAGATTGAGATGCAATGGTAATTTCAAGTCCTTTTGAATTTCAAGCTGTAAGACATTGACTGCAAGACTTGGAAAACAAACTCCAGGTTACAGACTGCTGGAGAGAAGAAGCGCACAGAAAAGAGCAAATGAGTTGTTTGAAGATCTAAATAGGATTTTTGCATTTATAAAGGCCACTAACTATCCAGAGAACCACGAATAGTAGCTGCAGTATTCAGCTTCAGGTTTTTCTTAAAATCTCATGGGACAAAGAGCACAGATAGTTTCTTTCACCTGATGGTAACGAAATTGCTCTTTTTTGTCTTTGCAGTGTTCATTGTCTTCTATATGGAAAATAATGCCCACTAAATCCAAAAACTAATGCAAAAAATGTATATGACCAACAACTGAGAACAAATGAAAACTTACATACATCAAAACACATTGAAAGTACAAGTTGAAATGAATAACTGTACAAAATCTCATCAGTTGTTGTTAGCCTGATCCTGACCCCTTTCAAGTAAATGGAAAACCCATCGAATGTCAGTGGGAGCTGTGTTTTACTTCACTGGAAGGTGTTAAAGTCTAGGATGTGCATTTATACAGATCAATGGGCAAGTCTTCAGCATATCATGCTCTCCTTCATGATCTTTTCCCGTAGATCTTGTGCTGCACCTGGTTGTAGTGGTCGAATGGGAGCAGTTCCTCTAGTCAAAATAACGTCACTATGCACACCTGAAGGGTTCTGTAAATAACTGAGGGGAATGACAGCATTTCGTGGAAATGGAGACTGCTGTTTCACAGGGGTGTCTGAGGTGGTCTGTTGATAGATGAGCTATTGCCAATCCCTTCTGAGCTCTATAAGCCCCTATGTGGTTTTCACCTGTGTGATTTGGCTGTTCCAATTTACACAGTTGTTCTCAGCTTTGCTGTCTGCTGTATTTTGAACCATTTGTGGTTTAGAGGCAGAGAGAAATATGAGCAAAGTCTGAGCAGTTTGGCATTGTAGTATGTTCTTGATGCTGAAAAAGAAGTATGGATTTGAAAGTCGTCATAAGGCAACTACCATGTTTTGGCAGTAGAGATGGATTACTGCTGCAGGAACAACACTTATAAGGAAGGCACAGAGCAGACCTGGGTTTGGGCCATAGTTTGAAAGCCAGGAAATCAATCCTGGCTTTAGGATAAATAAGTCAGGTTGGTTTGTCTTTTCTTTCTCAGTTTAAACACGAAACAGTTTGTAAAGTGTCACTATTTAGCTAATACACTGGAATGCAGTGAAATTTAAAGACACACAAGGTTTCTTCAATTTGATGTATAAATAGATTACAGCATTTTCATCATTCCAGTCTTATGATCAAGTGGAATCCAGATCAGGTTTCATTTAACCTAGTTAAGAGAGCAATGTGAATGGTTTCACATAGCTTACATGGAGTTCAGCAGCATATTCTCTCTTACACTCTTACTGAGTAAAGACTGATATCAATAGTGGAGAAAATCCACTTATCTGATAGACTTTGTGTGTCTGGAATCTTTCTGTTTGACATGGGTGTATTTTAATGGACATTTGAATAATTCATTACTGTATTTCCTGGAATCTAAGTTGCTCGTTTTCTTGAATATCTCTTCTTTGAATAGTAAGTAATCACTTCACTTTGTGTATAACCATTATTCAGACTTTTTACCAGCTATATCAATTATGTCTCAGTGTTAAATGCCTGAATAATGGCAGGGCATTTGTTTTTAATATGCTGTCTAAGCAAAAAGAGAACGTACACAAATTTCAGAGACCTTGTCAGATACTCCAAATAAACCATGGCATAACTTGATCTATAGTTATAGATTGGTTTGCAGGACTGAGTTCCTAAAGTGGAGGGCCTTCTCTAATACTTGTAGCATAAGAGGAAGACGAAGCATGGAGTGGAAAGATGGTCTGTTTTTAAGATGAGAGAGTAGTTACAGAGTAGACATTAAAGCCATTGCAACTCTGTAATAGTAATATTTAGATACTTATTTAAACAGACTTTCCGGGGAGCCTTGACTGGTTGCAGCAGTGATGTCTGTGCTCTCTAATTAGCTGAGACAACATCCACTTGGTTCAAGTATGTGAGATCCTCACATTCAAAGGTGAAACTGTGCTTGTGCCCCTCACATTTCACTTCTATGAGTGCAATGCCCTTTCTTTCCCTTTTGCTGATGAAGCACAAATCAGGGTTGAATAAATAAAGGTGTGGAGAAGTGGTACATATTTAGGTTCTGAGTAATTTTTGACAGATCTATTGCTACCACATCATGTGGGATGTGGGACAGAGAAAAGCCAAAACTGGTTCCCTGGCCTTTTTTGCATAAACGTGCAACATAAAACTTACAGTCTGCAAAAGCTGCAACTTTTCTACAGGAGCACAAATACAGGTTTTGTAGTGGATTGATGGGTTCTATGTCTCCACATGGAACCTGTATGCAAAATATAAACAAAAAAGTAATACTTCTGTGGTTAATTCCTGTTTTTCTCATCTGACTGTACAGCTGCTATCAAAGCCTGTGACTGCACCTACTGAAACACTCATTATGTCAGACACTAAAATTCTGTTTACATAAGTCTCGAGTTTTCTGCTGTTAATTTTGTTTTAAAACTGACATAAGCAATTCTGCTGAAATCCACTTAAATAGAATCATCAGTGAAATGGAGAGATTGCTCAGCAAAACTGAAAATGTTGGAGTAGAAAAGCAATAGTTGTTTATGATGATCTCTATTTTGTATTATTATTACTATTACTAGTTTATAATGGAACACTTTCATTAGAAAAGAACTGGCATGATTTGTTGTCCTTCATTGATGCTGAAGAAGTGATCTTGGTATATATCCATGTGTGCAAATTCAAACCATTTTCAGAGGTCTGTTTTGGGATCCTGAGAAAAACAGGAAAACAGAACATTTGGGGAAGTGAATATTCTGAGATCTATCAGAGTAAACTGATGAAAGTGATGCAAACTTACTTTTGGGTTAAATGAAAAATATCACAATATTTAAAAAACACTGCTAGGATTCCCATAATAATTACTGGTTTTATGGTAAGCCTCAACAGATTCTGCATGAGGAGTTTAATCAGTGGAATTGCCCTGTAAGTATTAGAGAGTGTAGGATCTCTGTAAGAATGCATTGCTAAGCAGTGATATACCCAGCATTACCATTTGGAGGAGGATTTTTTTCAGTTGAACTATAAATAACTCATTCCGTATAGATAAAAATTAGCTTTTAAATTCTGCAAGTTAAGACCATAGGGATTTTATCTTCAGGGGCTTGTATTCTGTTAAGGCATCTGAAAGTCATTAAAGGCTCTCAACATGGAGCTGCCTCCAAGAAGAGGAGCCATGGTCTCCGTGGGGACTAGTAAGGATGTAGTGACTCCCTCAGAAGGAAAGAGAAGGGGGTTGTTGGGTGTTTTTCCAGCCACAACCTCACTCTTGCTGATGTTTGAATGAATCTGACAGCACCTGAAGGGAGCTCATCAGTGGGCTGTGCAGTGTTAGCATTGCTCTGCAGGAAACATGGCAGCAGCCAGGTCGGAGTGGGGAAGGATGTGCACAACATGCACTACATACAAACCACACACAGTGGAGTTGGGCTGATAGGAGAAGTGGTAACTGGCTTTTTTTTGTAGTGTGTCTGGTGTCACAAGACAGGAGCATGTGAGTCCATTTGACACTGGCTTTTGTGATCATCAGCAAGTACATTATATGAGAGGATGGAGAAAATATTTTTTTATGGGAAAGAACTATCTGTTCCTTGCTCATGAGAGTTATCTCAGTAAGAAAAATGTGGAGTCACCTTTGGAGCTTGTTAGTGTCAGACCAAGCTGTTCCATTGCACGAAGGCAGACATCTTCTTTCAGCTGACTCTAAAAAGCAACTCTTGTTTCCCCTTCTGCTTGACAAAGTTTTATTTAATCGTGCAGTGAGTCTCAAGTACAGCTGTTAATTCTATACCCTATTTATATCAACAGAATTTACCTTACATGAAAGGTTGCAAAAAGTAAGTAGCAATGTGCTGAGAACATGAAAAAAAAAAACGGTTTTCTGGCTTGCCAAACCTCCATCACTGAGCATATTTTTTCCTAGTGGTTGCCATGCTGTAGTAAACAAAGTTAAGGCTAGGCTATTTTATTAGTAACAATTCTGTATTCATACATAACACAATTAATTGCTGTCCTTGCTTTTCCAAAGAGGAAGTTGCTGTTTTGCTGTAGCATGACATACAAAGCCATAAAAAGGAAACAAGTTTTGCTTAGGAAAAAAAATTTATTGATACTACAAAAAAAGTAGTTCTGTAACATCAAAAAGTGCAGTTCTTATATGGTTGTTTAGTTAGTGATACAATTAGAAGCACGCTGTGACTTCTTTTTTTGTGGATAAATTTGCTGAACAGTGCAAATATCTTGTGGAATTAAGACTTGATGTTGTATTGCTCTCTCCTAAAAATGTATAGAATTGAGTAACTGAAATTAGTACTGGCAGGCACATATGAGATGCAGGAATCAAGCCTGAAATTCTTGTTTAAGCAGAATTCCCATCAAAAAATCCAGTTTGGAAATGAGTGTCACCAAACACTTACCAAGTTTGAGCAACGTCTGTTTTTCCATGAGGAAAGTGTTTCCACTCCGTGATGCATAGATGCAGGGGGTTTCTTTTGTTAAAATGCCAGTCAAGTGCAGGAATTGCTGATGATTTAACTTAAGACTGGACTGGGAACAAAGCCTGCGGAATTGAGAACATGTTTCTAATTGGATCTAATTGGATCAGAAATTAGGATGGACAAACAACCAGAGCATTCAAACATCACACACACAGTAACTTGCTGGAGCTGCAGTGGGATCATGGATTCTCACCCTATTCCCACGCTGAGGCATTGTGCAGTGGTTTGGTTCTGGCAGGGGATGGCACAGGGATTAAATATCACTGGATTAAATCTGCCTGGAGTTGCAGGCATCAGGTTGTTGCGACTGGTTCTTTTAGTACTCAACAAGATATTGGGAAAATGTGTCAGATGCGTTTATATTAAAACCAAACATGGTTTTGAAAAACTGTAGAAAATCCAAAGGTGTATCTCTCTCTAATGGCAGTGAACTGCAAGTTACTTTTACACTTGATCACAAACCTGTGAAGAACATCTGCATTCATTTGAGATTGGGCCACTCTGACAAAATGAGGTATTTGGCAATTATTATGGAGTATATTATCCAATATCTCTAAGGAGATTTGCTCTGTGAAAGTATATGGTCTATTTCTCTCTGAATTAGTAAATCTTACATTTGTCAATTCACTTATTTTTGTTCACCTTTTCTCCCTTGTTCTTTAGAGACAATTTCAACTCACACAAATAAGCATGAGTCTCTTGGGAATGGCTCTAAAATGCTTTTGGAGTTGTTCTACCACTTAAATAACCCTGTTCTGGGTCAGCGCAAATTTGACCCCTATTTTTTATTTGCTTTATTTTCAGTTTTTATGTAATGTTTGATAATAGGGAAAAAAAAATATGCTCTGCTAACGTATTAGTCAGACAAAGTTTGAATATCGAACACCATGAGTGGTATGGATTTCCCTCCATGGATAGTCATGTTTATCCCGGCTGATACTCACAGTGGAGATACTCACTCCAGCAGCACTTAGCAATGGACATTATGACTAATTCAACTTGTAAGCAGTTTTATTGTGGTCTGTCCACTACAGGAAGTTTTGGAGTTTATTCAGTATTAACTCATACACAATTTTTAGATGATACAGTCATACAAAGAGAGAATAAGTCAAAGAAAAAGGTAAAATTTTTTTTTCTTATTTTCTTGGTCTTTCAGCTTTAGACCCTTTGGTTGTGTTATGGTGCCTGTACAAAAGCCACTCAGTTTCTCATCTTTTGCCCTCAGTGAGGCACTCAGAAGACTACAGATTTTAGTACAAATCGAGCACTGTCTAGATCAAAGATCTCCTGAGTTTTTTAAATTTCTGGACATTTCTCTACCTAATTATCTTGGAGCTGATTTTTTTCCTTCTCATATGCTGCCAATAACAAAGGACAGAGCTGATAAGTGAGATCAGTATTGTCCTGTTCCTGACTGGCAGGTGGCACAGTGTTGTACAGGGGATCGAACGCAATTCTGAAAGGTCTGCAGAGGTCCCCCAGGTCTCAGACTCCGTGGTGTGGACATTTGCCTGCCAGCTGTGTGGCCCTTCCCCAGCATCACTGTTAGTAATGCTGACTGAATGCTGGCATGTGCGAACCAACGCAAAACCAGCTGGGCACAAGATGTGAGCTGTAAGTGGAAGTTTGCTGAAGGAAATGATGCAGGCTCTGAGAAAATGTCAGTGTCAGACAGGATGGCCTTTGTGCTGTGCCAGCAGTGCCAGGAGTGGGGGGTGGCTCCTGCTCTCCTCTGCCTGGCTGAGGGGGGCTATGGCAACAGCTCCCTGCAATGAGACACCCAGGCCTAATTCGTGGTCAGTGAGTTAGAGGTGACACTCGGAGTGAGCCTGCCCAGTCACAGCCTGCTCCTCTTGTCAGGGGAACACATCAGTGAGGTCTTTGGGAGGACACCTGGGTTGGATCAAGCTGGAAGAGGAGAGCTGATGTGGAAGTATGGTGCTGAAACACAGAACAGTGCAGGGGAACTGTAGTTTTATTCTATGTAGACCACTATCACGGTTAACCTGTGTAAATATTTCCATGTTTACTCATGTGCTAAAAGACTTTTATAATGGTAAGTAAATACCTAGTAGGATAAGTTTAGCATGTGGGAAGGCTCATGGTGAGCTCTGTAAGAATGTGAAGGTTAAGTGAAACCAATGTACACACAAGCAACAGAAAGGGGGTCAGGGTTTTTTCAAAGTTAAAATGTACAGGCAGGCACACTGTTCAGATTAGCATGGCAGTACACACAGAATTTGTTTGAAATTACTCTTTTCAAGAACACTGACATATTCAAGTTTCTTTGTCTATAACTTGATGCTTAAGGATATACCCATTTTCTGCCAGTGTACTTCCCAGAACCAGTTCTGCAACACCATCACTCACGCCATTGTTAAAAGAAATGTGCCAGGTCTTCTGTACCATGAACTGTTTCTGGAGTTCTGCTTCTATGAAGGGTATGCAGAGATATCTCAGCTTTTGTTGAAATGTAATTAACGTGTGCATTTTAGGCAAATTTCCTGGAAGTTCTGCAAGCTTTATAAGTAATACCTCCCAGATTTTTTCAGATAGTAAAATTGAAACCTGAATTGGAAGTGACTCACTCAGAGCTGCAGACCAAGTCAGCACTGAAAGTAAAATTAAAATCTAAGGTTTCTACTCCTGTGAACACTGAGCAATGCACTGTGTAAGCTCTTTTGAGTGTATATTGCAGTGTTTGATGCATGTAGCACTAATCTGTTGCTTCTGCATCTCTCTTTTTGCATATGGATTGGCACTACCTAGGATTTGGGGCAAAAAGTGATTTAGAGTGTTATATTACTAAAGGATTTTTGAGCCTGTATTTCTTTGTGTGTTCTCAGCAAGAAGAAACAAGGTTCTGTTCTGGATGTACAAGAAGTGATACAGAGTAGAAACTTGGAAAGCTGGAGCTGAAGATGTGCAGGGAGAAGGGAGATGCTTTCAGTTCCCTCCCACATTTTCTATCTTGCCTATTGCATTTGCTTTCCCATTCCTGCTTCCCCCTTCGCATGTGTGGCATCAGGACAGAAAGTGCTGGGTTTGCTGCATAAGGTTCTCCATGGATAGTCAACGCTGCTGGCTGCCATGGAGCTGCAGTGGCTTTCCAGAGCTGGTAGTCCTCAAAGCTCTCGATCACAGCTCTTGGAGGAATGCAAGACAAAGGCAGCCAAAGGCTGCTGTCTGCCACACATTGCCAGGGGTTTGACATCAGTGCATTTAGGTCACATCAGCGTCACCAAAACCAGAAGGTAGATCTAGGTAGATTTGGAATTTTGTTTTGACCAGTGTTTCCAACAACAAGCTGTGGGATGTGACAGGAACTTGACAGGGACATGGATTCTGTACAGAGAACCCCAAGAGACAAGTCTGTATGTCTTTTCCCTGTAGAATGTGGACTGTGGATTGCTTCCTCCCATGGTTCATAGACAGTTGCACGTAGGTATGAGCCCTGTAACACTGTTTTCACTTTGTAAATCATTAGACTTAATTCTGTTCAGCCTCCACTTGTTGAAGTACTAAAATTAAACCCACACCCTGGCTGTGCCCGCTGGCCCTCGTTCTACCTGGGCGTGCTTCTCTGTGAGGGCTGCTGGCCCTGGCCCACTCAGCTGTAAAAGAAAAAGCTTTATGACAGGGTACTTGTGTGGGATCATGACTGCAGGACAATCCTTTTTCCTTTATTTTACAGGTTACGTCTACAGGGAATAGCACATGGTAAATTAAGACATTTGAGGATCTACAAATCCAGAGCAGACAAAGCTGAGCACCATATAGCACAGTGATGTTCTGGTCTGTAAGGAGTCTCTCTAGACAGCATGTTGGTTCACATACTAACAAAAGTTTTTAATTACTTAAGTGGTCAGAATCTGATCCATAGCAATGTCACTGCAGGCCTTAACACTCAGGAAAACTCAGGGTTCTTCGGGAGGACAGTGCAGAAAAGGAAAAGCCAATCTATGAGACAAAAAACATGGCGAAAGAGTGCACAGTGAGGGGTCTTTCCTGCAGCTAGTGAAGCCCTTTTTTTTCTCATAATAGAGTTTCTTTAAAAAAAGATCTGTGAAAACTTAAGAAGATTTACTGCCTAGTCCTTCCCTTATCTTTTGGAGAATGGAGAATGGCCATAGGAAGTGGGTTTAGTGTTCTTGTGCAGTGGGTTAAAAATGGCACCAGGAACGTGAAAATGTGTCTAGTCCTTGTATGGACACTAATTAATTCAATGGTATCGAGTGAGTTCCTTCATCTCATTGCATCACAGTTACTCCATTTTCAAAATCACGTTGATGACTGTCCAGCATTGTTCATTGTTTGAGGTCTGCAATTATAGAATAGCAGCATAGGCAGGGTCAGGATGACAGATGTCCCACCCGCAGTTTCAGGATCTTGGCCTGTGGCAGGAGCTGTGTGCTGTGCGTGGGTTATCCAATACCCCACATTAGGTGCCAAGTAAGCACTGTAGATTATGAAATAACTAATATTTAGAATTAAGAACTGTGGAAAGATTTATCAAGTTCACCACAAAACCTCTCTCAAGACTTCCTTAATTCCCTGTTTGGGGAACATTTTAAAATCATCACCATCATCACTTTTTTATGTTGTTAATTCCCAGAGCCCTATCCAAATTTTGTGCATAAAAAAAGGTAATTGTGTTATGCAAGTTGGTCTTCAGAAATGGACTTGTTTGTTTGTTACTCAATAGCTGAAATAATTTGTGGGTGTTTGGGTCTGGCCACCAATACAAAAAACTGGTTATCATGTATTCAGTACTGTTGTATCTATGTACAGTGTAGCTTACAATGAGCAAAGGTGTGAAAGATGGAGCCTTTGGATATTGCCAAGTAAATAGCATTTAAAGGTATGCTTTGCCCATACCAATTCTGAGCAATTCCCAGCCTTAATGGGAACCTCAGTATGATATTACATTTGTTTCTTTCTGGGACATGCCTTTGTAGCCATAACTTTTGCCCACAAATGTATGCCTCTAAAATTGTCTGGTTCTGTCTGACAAACATATGAAGCCTTTCAGAATTATATTAATTTTGTAAACATGTATTTATACCTTGGACCAGACTAAATTTATAAGCCTTAGGGATATAAGCTGTAGCTTTCATCCAAAGCTTAGCTTTATTTTCAATTCTGTTGATGAATTCACTGTACTGATTTTAAAGTCATAGGGCACGTTCACTGAGTGGCTAAAATTTCTACAGAAAGAGGATCGTGTATTTATAAGGATAACAGTAATACTCAGAGTGACATCAGTAAGGGTTATA
This sequence comes from Calyptomena viridis, assembly GCA_013390005.1. NCBI lineage: Eukaryota > Metazoa > Chordata > Aves > Passeriformes > Eurylaimidae > Calyptomena > Calyptomena viridis. The sequence goes on along the minus strand of WEIV01010462.1, from coordinate 155,714 downwards.
AAAAGAATTAAAAGACTTGAGTTTAAGAATTAATACATGACCACATAGAATAACACATGAGGAGAGCGAAAACGCAATTCCTCTGTTATGCTGTCCTCTTCCTCACTGACCTCACTGTCAGGGCTGGACACCTGGTTGGATCCATCACTTTTAAGCAGAAGATCCCTTCTGCTCCCCAGCTGGGCAGACACCAAGTGAGGTTGGGCACTAAGATCTTGCAGTGCCTCACAAATATGGTCTGGTTTCACTAGCAAGCATTTATGTATTTTTGGCAGTACTTACTTGGAGCTTGGCTGTTTCATGCTGTGGGAAAACCAATGTGCTTGCTCTCCTCTGCATTCTTACCCAGAGATTGCTTGTGCCTGTTTGTTCTCCTGAGCAGTGCAGACAAGCCCTCAGTCCCATCCTCCCGGAGCAGGAATGTGTCGTCACACCTTGTGGTGACTTTGTAATGTGGAGAAACTGGCATTGGGATAAGATCACACTTGTTCTATTCTCTGACCTGAAGGAATGTAAACTCACTGACCTCATATATCTACAGACGTTTGCCAGATGCTCTTACTCACACCACTTTGTAATTTGTAATAAAATTATGCTTATCCTTTACACTACATCATGCTGTGCACAAAATAACAGCAAGTGGTCTTATGAGGTGCCACTGTTCCATGAAGAATAAAAGCAAACTCCTCAGGTAAGCTGACCCTGATATGAGAGGGTCCCTCATTCCTTGGGCAGGCCCATAAGAAGGGACCTGGTCACTGCATTAGTTTCTGCAGACGATGCCTCAGAAGATAAAGTGTGATGGGCAACAGACTCTCTAGACCCCACCACCTGGATCCAGGTGAGCTGGGAGAAAATCCCCTTGAATGTCCGAGACCAGTCACTGCCTCCCTGCAGGCCTGGAAGCCCACATGGAAAGTGCCACATTATTTCCCTTTGGAATGTATTCATTACTGCTGTGACTTCCACATGGAAGTCTGTAGTCAACAACCTCATGCGTGTGCAAACTGCATGCGCTGTACTACCTGAAATTAGCCTTCTACCTGCTCTGTTGCAGCTCAGGTTGGCTACAGAGGCAAATCTGTGACATCCCATTTGGACAGGGACCCGAAGCCGATGGCATATCTCTCTCTTCTGTTTGGGCAGGGAAGGTTTTTCTGAAGAGGATTCACTCTGAGCAATGCATGGAAGGAACAGATTGTCTGTACAAAATAACTGCAGTTATCACCTGAAACAGTGGGAAGTTGGTGCTAACCTCTAATCATATATTCTCTTTATCTCCTATGAAATGGGGGTCTCAGGCAGCACATTTCTGTGTCCTTGGGAGTATGTCTGTGCTGGGCTATACATTACCTGGCTTTACTTTGCTTTCAGAAGCTGTAGCAATATGGCTCATGATCCACATCTGTGTGAGGCTATAGTAGTGAGGAGAAACAAATAGATGTTCTTGTGTTTGGTATTTTAAGTGCTTTTTAGCAATGCTGGATATCCAGACAAATCAACATTACTCTGAAAACTACTGTGGAAAATCAATGATAATATGGCCAGAGACAATTATAAATGTGTAAAACAAAAAAATCTGGTGCTTTCTAAATATGCCTCTAAGGGTTGATCACCGCTTTCACATCACATGCATTCCAAAGAGTTCATGGATTGCTACAAAGAGTAAATTTGTACATATAGCAGAATTAAAAAATAGGTCATAGTTACATGCAAAACTAGCACTTCTCCTTTAAGAATGACTTGAGGTTGAGGGCTGTATGTCCTCAGGAGCAGTTACCAACTCCTGTGAGGATACTTGTGGGAGCACAGAGACGTGAAGTCAGGTCCAGTTTTGTTTGCTTATTCTAGCATAGAACCTCCTTAGAAAAGTAATAAAAAAGCTCTTTATTCCTGCAAAACATGTGGCATTATCCCCTGTAACCTTCCTGAGGGTGGGGAGTCAATGCCAGAATATTTGCACAGCTGCTGTCCAGGAGTTGGCACAAACCCTGGCACTACTCAGTTCCGAACCAAGTTACCCCCACTCCAAAATGCAAAGGGTTATTGCTGCAGGAATAAATCCTCTTTCTTAGAAAGAGGGGAATAGAATTTAGGGGGGAAATTGAAAGGTTTGGTCATGTTCCTGCTGCAGCTGCTTGAAATGCATAAGACTGAATTATATAGGGAGCACGACAAAGGCCTGACAAAATCTGGCAGTTTTAATTAATGGCTGTCAGAATCCAGTGGGTCTGCTGACAAGACGGAGCAATGACAGTTCAGCCTCCACTGACATCCTGGGTAGTTGCCCTTAAGGTAGTAAAATATATGTTTAAAAACATATACTTAGTCATGTGCACAAATTTTGAAGTCTTTCACAGATGCTCAGATTTGTGTCTCAATTACAGATTTCCTTGAGCGAGACATGCAATTTAAATCCCTAAAACAAGTCAAACTTGACACAAAAATGATTAATTATTGAACAAAAAGGTATCATAAAAAGAAGGGTGGAGCTTTACCATTGCAAATACAAAATTCACATTTGTCAGGTGTAATGCATGTTTGAGGGGATTTTTTAATTAGCCTGAGGAATAATGGATTTTTGAGTCACTAAAATGGCTTAACATGGCTTTGAGTGCTGTTGTTTTGTTTTGCAGTGACAGAGACTTCCACAGGAGAAAACGTAGAATCCCAGCTGAAAATCTCCCATTGGAGAAGTAATGTCTTCAGGCTTACATGGAGCCAGGCCTGGCCTGGCTGGGAATATCCCTGGAATGCAGCTGCCAGTGAGAGCAAGTTGGCCCCTTTCACTGCAGGTGCCAACAGGGATTGCTGCCAGGGCTTTCCAAGGGGGACCTCAGCAGCTCAGAGCTCCCTTTGGTGAGGAATGACAGTGTTTCCTGTGAGCCACATGTGTGACATGTACAGGGGAGTGATTATGTCTGACCAGACTAAACCCTGCAGCATTATTATTGTCTCAGAGTTTGCAGGTGAGTTAGCCTGGGCATGTTCCTCTCCATGGGGCACCTGAGAGCAGGAGCTCCAGGCTCTTGGTACCCCCACAGTGTCCTTATGGCAGCTGCCTTCCTGCTTTGGAGGAGGCTCTTGTTCAGAGAAGGTCTCCTGAAAGATCTTTTCTTTGCAGGAAAGAAGAAAATGTTCCCAGGCCACCCTGAAGATCCCTCATTTCAGGAGAGGCCTTAGAGCCTTTGGGAAACAGCCTTCACCTGCCTTCTGCAGGCTGTGGAGAAAAGTTGAGGTGTGTCCCTGAGGGTGTGTGGAGAGATGTGTACTAACCCTGCTTGTGGGTAAACACAGCAGAGAACACTTCCAGCTTGCAGGGGGTCAGGGCAGCATGGTGAGCTGATGGTGCAGAGCTGAGCATTCTCTCACTGGGGAGAAGACCTACTCTCCAAGAGAAAACAAGAAAGTGAACAGTGGCAGAAATAAGCCTTCAGGTTGGCACTTTAGTCTCCATATCATCCCTGAGAGTGAATTCATATATTCTCAGCTGATCCAATTTTGATATCCACAGGACAAATCAGGTTTCCTCGCTCACACACCTGCTCTGCGTGAATATATCTGTCAGATTTTGGAGGCTATGAGCCTGTGGCAAAAAATAGGTGGGTTTGGTTTCCCTAGTCACTATGTTCAGTATTAAACATGCCATGATGATGAAGCACCGTAAATCATGAGTCTGCTCACATTCACTGATGAACCAGTCATGCAAAAGGGTTTTTGGAGTAGGAATTCAGCAAAAGGTATTACACATCTGTCAGAAATAATTCAAGGGTGTGGAGTGACTCACTGGGAACTGCATGAACAGTCAAGACTTCACTTTCAGCAAGACAAAGCTATGAACTCCTGTCTGGCACATTAATGGGGAACATGTTCCCTTTGTTTTAGGCCTGTGTTCTGAGGACTGATGCTAGCAAAAATAACAGGAGGGGAGATTTTTGTGACCACTTTTAAAGTGCAGGTTTGTGTATGGCAGGTTTGCGTAAGACTCTGGAGCTCAGGGTAGAAAATAAAACTGAGATAGTGGGGAACCCTTGCGCTGATGTGTGGTCAGAAGAGTTGCTGCCGCAGTCAGGAGCAATGTCACCTCTCAAGACATGTCAGCTTCCTAAATCAAAGCAGTATCGCAGGGAGCCAACAAAAGAAATCCACAGACTCAAAGCAGGTGTGGGTTGGGATCAGTTCCAGAGAAAAGCCCTTTCCTGCTGCCAGGCCATCCTTCCCTCGGGAGGGTCCTGACCTGCACATCTTCATGCTGACAACAACAGGGTCTTCTCTGCCCAAACAACCTCTGACTCCTGTGTGTTTCCATCCCTCTTCCTGGGCAGGTCTCCTTTTGCACACCACCTGAAGTGAAGCCGTTGGCAATGTCTTATTTACTGTGAACAACTTCTCTATCTATGGACCAAACTCTTCTTGAGGTATCACTTCTTAGATTTTTTTTTCCACAATGCCATTTGAATTATAATCATGTAACATGTTAGGTAAACAGCTCATAAGTTTAGTTAATGGACAGAGTTATTTGAGAAGTAGGTGATGACATGTAAACCTTAAAAATAAAGGATTAAACTAAAAATCAGACATAAAATTTGAGACTGAAATAAAAAAAATGGGAAATGAAATCAGCCTAAGCCGAGTGTTTTGATAGTAAGCAAGAACTCAGATCTTTCTTTCCCTTGCCCTGGAAAGAAGCAAAGATTTGTGTGATAGATTAACTGTTTCCTTTGCCCTTGGCCAAGGTTAAGAAGTTGCCAGCCAGTGCTGGTTCCCACTTGTCATGTGAAAACGCAGAGCTGGTTTCTTTGGGGTTTTTCCTAGACTGCAGAGCAAGCAACAGTAGGAGTTTTGCTGGTCTGAGGTTTTGATTTGCTGCACCGTGTAAGAACAATGATAACAAGTGAGAAGGTGGGATCATTTTCCTCTGGACTGGGTCTGCTTCAGAGTCCAGGGGCCTTCCAGGGTCAGGTGCTGGGAGCCTCTGCGTGTTCTGTCATAGCTCTCAGGTACTGCATTCCTGCAGACAGAGCTGTCTCTGTCCCAGCAGCTCTGAAAGCTGGAAATACCGGCAGTTCTCAGAGACTGGAGACTTGGCAAATGTGAGAGATGGCAGGAAAAGCTGAGCAGAGGCTGGGAGAAACCCTGTGAGCTCCAGTCACAGGTCAGAGAGCAGATGAAAGTGCATCAATGGATGGACCACTGGAGTTCTGTGTGTACTGAGCTCCAGAGGTTGCCACTACAGATCAGGTATTTCCAGCAGTTTTTTTCTTTATGAAAGTTGTAAAATATTTCCCGAAAGTACTGGTTAGGTGACAGGATAATCTGCCCTGGATCTGTTCTTGCAAGGACAGGGCTAAATCTGTCATGACCACAACTTGCCAGCACTTCATACAAATCCTTTATCCCATGTGAATCAGAGAGTGTGTGAGCTGCAAGAGCTGAGTTCATGAAGAAGGCATGTCTTGGAGCAGGAGGAGGAATGCAGAGGCGTGTGCTGGAAGGTGTGGCAGGTATGTGTGAGCTGTTAATGACTGTGCTGAAGAAATCCTGGTGATGCAGAGGTGAAGGAGTCCAAGAGCTGGAGAAGTCCACAACCCATGCTGTGGGATTAGCTGAAGGACTGATCTGCAGCTATAGCAGCTGGTGCAGGTTCCTGACATGGAAATGCTGTTCAGCAGCAGCAATTCTGTATCTCACATGCTAGCAGCAGATATCGACCTGCCTTGGTATTATCTTAATTTTCAAATACCTTATAATACTTTGCACAGCCATCTTGTCTTTCATTTGAGACTTCACTGGACAGGGCACTTCACAGCTACTGCCACCATCCTCTGAACCAGCCTCTCTGAAGGGGAGTCCCTTTACTTACAAATGAGGAAAGGCAGCAAAATTATGAGCTTCATGGACGGAACTCTGAATGGGACATGGATAAAAACTGAGAAATTTAATAGATGAAAAGTGGCAAAACCACTGACTAGCATTCATAAAGCTGAAATACAAAAAGCTTAAGGTCTGCAACTTGAAAAGTACTGAGTCTGTCCAGTTGTAAGGCAAACCTGTGGCAGGATCTGGCCATGCCTGCCCAGCCCTGTGACTGAGCTGCCAGCCTGTCTTTCCCCATGTTATGGGCTTCAGCTGTGGCACAGCAAAGGGACCTGCACCATCCAGACATGAACGCTGTTCTGTCTGCTGTCATGGCCTTGCTGCAGAGTGGCTCTAAATTATGGATGGGCAACATTGCACTAACATTGCTTCCCCCCCGGAGAGTTTGGTGTTGTTCACCTTATATGCTCATTGGGCTTTTGCAGCCCCCTGGAGATCTGAGGCACTCAAAAGGGCTGTAACACACTCCTGAGAGCAGTCACAGCACAGTCAGTGCTTCAACCCTGGGAACAAGGTGCACCTCGTTGTGGAAGTGACCTGTGGGCATAAGTGATCTTTCCTAACACCTGGAAGTTGTCCCACAGGCAACTTCACCTGCGTCTTCTGCAGCCAAAGAAGGGACAGAGATCAGGCAGCTGGCACGTGACAGTGTGGTCCTGGCCCCATGTCCAACCAGTACTATGTGACCAGGCATGCCACCAACAAATGCTTCAGGAATTCCAGGCAGGATCCAGGCAGTGCCACATCCATCCCATCTAGATTTTTAGGATTTTTCCATCCCAAACAATTGGCTAGGTGATTGTTGTTTGGGTTTTTTTCTGTTTGTGTAGTAACTGAAGATGTTTACTACCAGGCAGGAGTTCTGGTTCCTTAGGAACAGCATCCAGCCTCAGCTCCGGGAAGCAGACAACTTCAGTGGCTGCACTGGGCATCTGCTGATCTCAGGCCTTATTCTTTCAGCTGTCCTGTCACTAACCCATGTCTGCTGCTGCAGAGGGATTGAATATATGGTGCCAACAGCCCCTGGGGGGTGTATGCCCCTCCACAGTATCAAGGCTCACTGTAAGTTCCCAGTGGTGGGAAATGGGCACATCAGGGGAAGCTTGTGCTTTGGGCTGTGTTCTGTTCTGCAGCCATGCAACAGGGGCTCTTTACTGGAAATGGAAAGTATGTGCCCAACGTTATCCTTGCCATTACAAAACAAAAGGCTGCTTTGGTACAGTCATCTATGCTGATGAAAGCTAGGAAATGCCATCCTGTCTATCTCTGAATCATATCCTTCAGCAGACCTGCATGGGGGAATGCAAAGGAGGTTCTCAGCAGTATGTATGTCAGTAATGAAGTTTCCTAGGAGCTCAAGGTGCTTGACCAAAGCACATCCCCTCTGCCTCTGCCTCACAACAGTCAAAACAGTGGAATGTTATCTCCTAGCACTACTAAGGCTGCTGCGGGCTCAGATAGACCCAGAACATCCAGTAAGTTCTTTTGTTCCTATGGCTTGGTCCTTGGAAAGCTGCTGTACCATACCAGGAGGAGAACACTTAGTCATTCCTGAGCAGGAGCTTTGCATATCCCAACCCACAGGGAACATGGATATCATCACAGCATTGTCTGCCATGTCCTGGCTTTTCTGAGCTGAACATATCTGTGTCAGCTGAGGAGAGGGATGCTGACCTTGCATGTGGCCAGTGCTGTAACACCACAATTAAACTCTTTAAATGTGTGCACTTGCAGGTATTCTTTCAGTGAAAGCTTGTACATTTTGTGTTACTTACTTCTTCCAGGCTGGCCCGCATTTAAATAGAATTGTTGCAAAAGGACAAGTCTAGTCAGCCAGAGCAGTTATAGGAGGGAGAGAGAAACCATTTTCGGAAATATGAATCACTTGAATCTCACAAATTCCTGAATGGAGAAAAAAGGGCTCAAAGATAATATAAAAAATGTGTTCACTACTGGAAACAATCCAAGTTCTGTGTCTCCTAAGTGGGAGTCTGACCACAAAACTTCCCATCTTCATCTAACTAAAGATGCTTGCTCATCATTCCTGTAAAATATGCTGCTCTCATCTTTTTTTTGTTTGCATAGCAGAGAAACTTAGCATTGTATTGTGGGAATGAAGCAAACCAACAACTCCATATATTCCAACAAAGTCCTAAGTGAATTTAGTGTTTCAGCTAATGTTCTAGAATAACAATTTCTTGGTGAGATCTAGCATATACAGTGATTACAAAATAGGGAACATGGTTGAAAAAGGGGATTGTACTGCTTGGTTTAAAACTGGCTACTTGGCCTGACCAAACAGCTTTATCCACCGCAGAGATTGCAAAGATTTTTATCACAGGGGATTAAGGCATTGATCTACATCTGACAGTAAATTAAACTGAGATGAGTGATGGTGTAACTATCTTGTTTCCTGCCTTGACTCTCTGGGATGCTGCTAGCCCTGAAGGGGAAGTGCTGACCAGGGCTTCCAGCAGCTGATGACTCAGCACAGCTCCCAGCCTGGCACAGTGACCATCACTAGCACTGCATTCAATGTATTGCAGTAGTAAGAGCTGATTGTGAGGAAATGCACAAGCCCTGAGCAAAGCTGAGTGCAGGGCGATGCAACAGCAAATTGTATGTAATGTCTAGAACTGAACAGTTATATATGATGCAGTGTGGTCTGTTACATCGTACACGAAGGCACAGCTGTTCAGAGGCTGCTGTGTGTCCCACCTGTCCACTCTTGCTTTGGGTCAGCAGCTCCAAGGTAGGGATGTGGAAGGCAGCATGTGGTCATCAGAGCTTTAGTGTGCAGTTCAGTCCACCCCTGCACACACCCAACTGCACCATGACAGATTTCCTGAGTTAATGAACACTGTCCCTCACAAGTCACTGGGAACAGCCCTGCCTCTGCCTGCACCTCTTCAGCACAGGCAATGGCCAGTAGCAATCCTGTATCCCAGTTACTGGCTGCATGCTCCATAATTACAGAGAAGCCTGGAAAGAAGGGACCCAGTGAAGATCGGATAGCAAAATGTCTCTGGCTTGAGTTCAGACCGTGCATGAAGAGGGGAGAAGCATGTTAGAGTGATCCGTCTCTTTTCTACCTCTACTGTTGGTTCCTAAGACCCACCCTGTAAGTGCAGTCATTGGAATATACCCAGTCTCCAGGCCTTCTGCCTGCAAGAAGGTAGCTGGGACTATATTAAGAGCCTGATACCTCTTCTAGTCACAGCTGGAGATTCAGATAGTCTGTCCCTTCCACCTTGGCTGGATTTTTTATATTTTTGCTTGCTGGTCCTTTCTTGTAATTGTTGCTCCTTGCTGAAAGTCTGGACAAGTGTTCCAAAACACTCCTTTGAGAGAGGGACGTGGTGCTGGTTGTGGATATTTAGAGCCGCTGCTCCGAGGGTTCCCGAGTGCTCATGAGTGTGAGAGCCTGTGTAAACAGACACAAGACAGATCTGCACCATGTGCCAGCTCTGACTGTGGGGCTCTGGGCTTAGGAATAGCATGAGGACAGTCCTGCTGATCAGTGTCCTCATTTGGGCAGTGACTGCCTGGGCACGGTGGGTCCCTGCCTGCACTTTCACTGTGTTCAGGTATCGTGTGCCTCAGCTCTGTCTAACACATGGGGCTCAGCTGTGACAATGCCCCTGTGCACAGGGCTCTGTCCAGAGCCTCTGGGGGTTGCAAAGGAAACAGCAGACATTTTAATTTGCAATTGTTTACATATTGTACTGGAAATTTGCCGATTGGAATTTAGACATGAAATGCAGTGATTGTTATCAAGGTGTCAGGAGAACCCTCACATTTTGGGAGTGAGTCATCTTTCTGGGGTTTGTCTAGAAAAGAGGAAACGTGGTTCAATGGAATTTTTCACCCTATAGCCTGAGGTGATGCTTGTTTTGCTTCAATCTGTAAGCAGTGAGACCTCAGGGCTGTGAAGGCCTCCAAGGCATGAGTGGCACTTGTATGACACAGACCAGCACAACTTCACACCTGCCTGGAACCAGCCTGGTCTGCTGCCATACCCCATGGCAGGAGCTGCCATGACTGAACACCTCAAACTCTAATTGTCCAGAAGACTTGTGACAATCTTTCATCTCTCTGGTACATATCACTCATTTCTCTAAAACTGGCCTTTATTCTCATTCTCACCTTATTATTATGTGAATGGATAATATGTTTTTTCCTTCCATCCATATTTCTTTCTTAAATTATCTCAATTGTAATTCCATAATCACCCTAAAAATATTCTGTGAAATCTCTTTTAAAATCTCTTTAAAAGTTTTCTACCAAAAGGTTTGCCTATGGTGCCTGGAGCTGCTGCTGACGGCAGTACAAGCATCAATAGCAATCCTCCCTCACAGAGCCTTCTCCTCAGAAAACCTTCTAGTGGTGCCACCCAGGTATGTTCCCCATAATTCTACTGCTCACGGCTCCCCACAGAGTGAGCCAAAATCTAGACAACACCATGATGATACTGGGGGAGCAATGTGGAGAAACATTGGGGTGGGTTAGGAGGACCTTTGGCATGGAGACACCCTAAAGGAGCCGCTCCCTGCTGGGGTGGGGGTCCTACAGACAGGGGATAATGGCAAGGCAGCTCATGCCAGAATGCATGGGAGCTGCACACAGGTGAGCCTGTCTGGAACAGGACAGTGCCAGGAGCTCCTAACCTGCCCAAAGGAGCTGCAGTGGAGATGTCATCTCTGCACCAGCGTCTCCTGCAGTGCCAGCAGGACTGGGTGCCCTGAGTGCTCACCTCCTCCTGTGGTCATGCACAAGGAGTGCTGAAAGCAATAAGTGATCAAAACAGGAAGAAACATGACTGACCAGTGTGGTTGCTCCCATGGTCCTGGAGGCATAATGACGTGAAGGTTGACTCCAGAAATTTTATCAGAGGCTTTATTTATCTATAAGATTGCTAATTTCTATGCAGAGAAAGCTTAAGCATCTAAGCATCAGCAAAGGCTCTAATACCTACCTAGCAGACTCTGCATCCACAGCTTCTCAGGCAAACTGTCTGGAAGGCTCTGGACACAAGGCTCCGTCTGGTCAGGTGTCTGGCCAGGCAGAGGGTCTGCTCTGCAACATGTCTGCTCTCTAAGAAGTCAGAACATGTCTTCCTTCTTCTTGCGCAGTTACAGATATATATATCAGACTATATTGTTTATATTAACTATCCAATGACCTGAGGGCCAGGTTCTTCTTGTCCAACCAAGGGGAATAAGGTCACAGCCAGTGAAAGTATGACTTATACTCATGCTCAGGAGAAATGTGGCCTGTAAGATATGCCACAGACCAGCACGTATATTAAGAATTTTTTTCTAGATGTTCAGAGAACCACCAGGTTAATGCAGAAAGGCACAGGTTTTTTTTCTGACCCATTTCCATGTCACAAGATGTAATAATTCTGTGCAGTTAAGTTCTGCTGAAGCCAGACGTGGTTAACGGTGAGGTGAGGCAGCTGGGTGCTCACTGCAGGAGTAGGGAGGGCTTGGGGCTCATCACCAGCCCTGGCCTTATCTCAGCTGTCACCGTGAACTTTTCAACCCTCATGCTGAAGGGCTGAACATGTTCAACAGCTTCATGTTTGTCCTCTCTGTCATGGACTTTCTCTTTGAAAAATTCTAACTGCATAGGGCTGCAGCCAAGCTGGAAGCCCACCATTCCCCAGGAGCTCTGGGTGGGGAGCAGATGCCTTCCATCCCCCAGGAGCTCCAGGCTGGCTGCGTGGGGCAGTGCTGGCCCAGGTGGGATCAGCTGCTGGACTCAGCAGACACTGAGTGTGTTTGCCAAAATATTGAGCAAGATAAGACTTTGGGTTTCTCCATCCCCCATTCAGGGGGCCCAGTCCCTTCACCTTTCTCTGTCCATGGGGTATTTTAAGGCCCTGGTGCCCTCAGGAGCACACCATGGGCCAGCTAACCATGCCATGGTCATCACGGTGCAGTAGTACCCAGGCTGCTGAGATCCCAGAGCCCCCTGTAATGCTGCTTTGGGCAGTGTGCACAGGGCAGACATTGCTGCACTGGCATCCAGTGTCTGCTCAGCTTTGCTTTGAGGTATTTAAACTTAGCAAAGTGGCTTTTTTTTAGGTTCGTACGCATAGATCAGGTGGTCACCTGTGGCAATATGTTTATTCACAGATCCTAGCTGCTTTCAGGGACCAACCTTCTCTAAACATAATTAGGGCTATTTAAGTAGCTGCTCACAATTACCTCTTGGTTCACACAAAACACCATGAACTCCCTCATTGAGCAATAACTCTGGGTGAGATGAGGGTGAAAAGCCACAGGGACCTTGACGCTAAATGCCTCAAAGATTTGTATGATCCTGCTGTAAATGGATGTTTACTTCTGAAGAGCTGCCCACAAAGTCTACGCTGCCATTTTGTCAGTTTTCAGACCAGCAGCTCTACCGGGCACTTCAATGGTTGTTCCCACCCTTCAGCCTCCCTTGTCCTTGTCCACAGTAATTATGCTGGACGTAGGTAAATGTGGCAAAGTCTTATTTGGGGAAGGATATGAATAGAAGCTCTTCAGCTTTCGTCCTCCTGCCCACCCTGAATAATTTAGTTTCTGGGACTCCAACAAGGTCATCACACTGAACGTGTCTGTGCAAGTGTTGGTGAGCAGAGCCTGGCCTCAGGCCTGGCTGCAGAGGGTGCTGAGCTTTCGGGTCATCTGGAACATGTGTCTCATTTTCAGTGCAGCACAATTTTCTCCACAGCGATGTTATCTTTGCCATCGGCTCCTGGCATGCAGCGGCTCACACACACCATTAGCAGGTGGCAGAAGACATACGTGGAATTTGCTCTCAGACCATTTTTTCCATTTTTCCTCCCAAACTGATGAAATGTAAGTTTAAGCTAAAGCATGTTCTGACTACAGCCCATTCCCAAACAGGGCCACAGAAAGTTAAACATGGGCTCTGGGAGAAACCTCTCACATCTTCCAGTCTCTCTGCCATGGTTTAGCTTGTCAGCTCACAGCCCTTAGAATGTGGGGAGTGCAGTTCTGTGCAGCCGCAAGCCTGGTGCCCCCATGCCAGCTCCTTTAGGATCAGCTTGGATCAAGGTCCAGGGAGGCAGAGACATCAGCACAGTCTCTGCAGGAAACTGAGATACCCGTCCTCCATGGCCCCAGTGAGCTGCTGGCTCGGCAGAGCTCCAGGCACTGGTGTAGACAGATGAACACAGAAATGTAAGGATCAGGCAAACAAATTGCCAGAACAGGCATGAATTCAGGAACATGATGTATGCGCATTGTATAACTTCCAAAAGGAAGAGGCAGGGGCCTGAGGAGCTCTGCATCATTCTGCATTTATGTTGCTGTGAGCTCAAACTGACCTGCCCTTCCAGTGGAGCCACAGTTGAAGGGGCCTGGGAGCTGCTCTGGAACCATGTGTCTGAGTGCACTCCTGACTTGACACTTGGGATCTTGGTGTCTTGTCTAGGAAAAGAAATGGCTTTTTAAAAAAATCTTATTCAGGGTTCTTCTTTTAACATGATTTTTTCTGTCTCTGAACTGCAGCAAATCCTGCTCAAAGCTGCTCCTGACCTTGATTGAAAACAAATAGATGAAAGACCACAGCTCAAGATCCCCTTGCACTCCAGACCTTATATGAGCACTTATTTTTAGTCTGTTTTGTTTTGTCCTCAAAGGACAATTTTATTCTAAGTTCATGAACTTGTACTGAAAAACAACAGATTTCCAAAGTCCAAAATTCTGTGGAATCACAAGTCTAACACTTTGGATCTGAAGTTAAATTTTATCTTTTTTCCCCCAGGAAGATACTGGATCAAATGAAAACTGCTTCAGTGCTACAACTGCCATGTTGATGCTCATCTTTCTAACCTGTCTCAGAGACTTTGTTCCTTTTGTCATATAACGCAGATAAGGGAAGGGACTGTCACTTGCTTCTGCTCATGAAAATCTTTAAGTACCAAGAGTATTTAAACCTTCTTCCATACAAATGTAGTTTCTATTTCACACTATGCTCTCTCATCACGGGTGGAAATCCTGTTCCTTGGCTTCAAGAGGTCTTTGGGTTTTTGAGTGCTGCTGCTTTTCCATGTGGGAGGTGGTCTCTGTGCCCCCCACAGTGCTGCAGGGGTCAGGGCAGGGGGGCAGCACGATCAACACTGAACTATTGAAGCCAGACTCCTGTGTGCACCTGGGCACACCTGCCACTGGAAAACTGCGTGGTAGAGGCACTTTTGTGCCAACCGTGGAATTAATTTCCTTAGAAAAGTATTTTGCCTAGAGCCCACTAGAGATTGCAGCTCCAGATAACTCGCTCACTTTGGTCTGTGGTTGGAGCTGGAACTCCACAGCAGTAGCACAGCCAGTCCCCGGCGTGAGCACTGGTGGTCATACAGGCAAGGGATATCTTGTGCCAGGCAATCCAGGGCAGATGTGTGCAGGAAAGAAAATGCAGTGGGGGAAACAGAGTTGGTTATAGTTTTGTTGTACTGGGAGGAAAAAAAGAATCTGTCATCTGGCTAAGAAAGTGAATTATGCTGGATCCTACATTTCCTACCTAACTCCAAGGAACAGATTCTGTTGAGTGCTGTCAATACCTCAGAGGTCTCCTGTGTTTCTTTCTTTTGAAGTTCAAAGTCAAAAAGCTACTTTGAGTTGGCTGCATCTATTTGCCCTTTCCTTCCCTTGAAGGAAACACAAACAGGAAAATTCTCTGGCTATTTCTCTCCTTCCTGAAGTTTCTTTCCTCCATTGCCCTCCTCCATATAATCAGACCCCTTTTCATACATGGGTGAACCTAGAAAATCATTTAAAGTGGGAACCATGTGAACCACTTCAGTGAACATCAGCTAATTGTGTCTTAGAGGTCTTTTGGAAGGTCAAATATTTCTGTGCAACTTTTTCCAGCTACTTTCTCCATGAACTGAAGCCTCCTGGCACTGGGCAAAGAACAAGGTGGCTTTGTACATGTCTCCAACTCCCCAGCCCCATGGATCACCTACTCCAGGTCTCTGCGTGATTCCTTTGATGTTTTCTTTCCAAGATGCCTATCTCCATGTCACCTGCTCGTGCAAGGTTTGTATTGCTCATCTGTGGCCAGAGAACAGCTGAGGTTTCCAAACACACTGCTCAGATTCGACACTTTGCCAAAAGAAAGCTGACTTTTCACTTCCATCAGGATATGAAAAGCAACCTGAAAATCATGAGACACAAAGAGACTCAGGGAGAGAGAGACTACTGGAGGGCTGGTGAACCTGCCCATCCCTGGTTGCTCACAGGTTGCTCATTGTGCCAAGTGTTCCAGATGAACTGCAGCTTTCCCTTCCCAGCATCATAAATTTGGGCATTACTCCTAACAAACCAAAAAAAATTTTGTGATAATAAACAAAAACCCCAAAATATTAATTTAAGTGAACTGACAAGTGTTACAGCCACGAGATGGTCACATAGTCCCAATTTTCATTCAAGACTAGATAAAGAACATCAAACAACATTAAAGAAAGTTTATGTTCTTTAATAATGCAATTTCAACTACAGAAGTAAATAAATTTGGTTTATACTAAGAAAGAAAACACAGAGGGACTTCTCTATATGAAATTTCTATTTTAGGAGAGTTTTAAATTTTATAAACTGGTCTTGTTTTCTGAAAAACAACCTGGAATAGAGAGCAGAACAATGCCACTTAGGCTGTACGTTCATTAAAAAGCCTTTTTTAAACTGCAAACCTGGCAAACCAGGCTTTGGTTTGTCCTCTTGGGAATGCAACACCAGTCAATTAAAAGTGCAGTGAGTTTCCAATTCTGGATTCCTTACTGCTGCTCCAGACACTGCCTAGGTTCTTTTGGCCTCCACAGGGTTCTGTTCCTGAGGCTGTGTGAGCATTCCTGGGCTCCAACAACAGCCGTGGCACAGCCCCAAATGTGACGGCAGCCATGGTCAGACATGCAGAGAGGCATGTGAGGAGCCAGAAGCAGCTGGAATTTCAACTAAAGAAAACATAAGAAGTGACAAATCTCTTTGAGAAAGTCATTGTTTGCAATGCAAGTGTATCAGTGCCAATCCCTAGAGCTGCACTCAGCAGTGCCTTGGCAGAGCCCAGCTCTGTGCCCAGTACCAGCACCACACACTGAGATCTCCATGCTGCTTCCTGCTGTGCCCTGCACTCCAAATGGGCACAAATCCCTTCAGATTCCATCCCCATGGGGGCTTTGGATATGTGAGACCATCCCTCTCATCCTCCTGCCACTCCTCCAGCAAAGTGACACACGAGCCTCACACCAACGTGCAGTGCTGCCTCAGAGATCCATGGCCCCTGGAGAGGAAGGCCCAGCCCCACACAGCCTCACTCCCTGCTTCAGGCTCACTGTTCCCAGCACTTTACAGACAATACAGGAACAGAAGCAATAATGACACTTTCTGATGTGCTGCTCCTTTCTGCATGGTTAAATACCCACTGTCTGACGTACTGTACTCACTTCCCTTTGTGCCTGCTTTGATTCCTCAGTGTAAGCCAAAATCCACTCCAGCTACATTTATCTTGTGTTTGGAATTAAATACTTCATAACCTGCACAGAGATATATTTTGAGTAAATATGAAAATTTATAATTAGAAAAAAAAATACAGACCAAATCATTCCAGTATTCTCAGACTACAAGCGTTGTTTGTCCCCATTAATTGCAGTCTAAAACTATAAAATATAGGGTATAACAACATTTCTAGAACATGTACATAGAATTTGTTGAAGACAGTGTCCTTTAAAGTCCACTATGTGTAATATCTTCTGACTACTGTGTGTAGTTGCAAACTGTAGGAAATCATACAATTTGAAAATGCTGGGAGTAAGGCAATGTCTGGATTGGCACTGTTTAAAGAGGACAGTCTTGGGACACCAGATCTTAGCCCACATCCCTACCTCCCTCCCACCAGGTACATCAATTTTGTATTTTCCTCGGCAGTCTAGGGCTGAAATGCACTCCCAGCTGGGAGAGGTCCAGGGGCATTTCTGTCAGGCTGCCCAGAGATGAGTGAGGACCCCTAGGGGATGCCAGGGCTGGGATGGTTCTGGCAGGGCAGGGCTTTGCATTCAGCAGGAATGGACCTCTCCTGCTCCCTCCAATGGGAATCTTGAACTGGCACCATCTGGCATACACGTGTTCCCTGTACAAGCATAGATATCTTTAATGAATGACACATTGATTTCTCTGGCTGGGGTGCATGCCAGGAGTCCTCTTTAGTATCAGCAACGTTTAATTCATGATTTTGGCTGCTCCTCATGGAAAGAGCACAAAGGAACAGGCTCCAGTGGGAGAACAGCAGCAGACCCCCTGGAATGATGGCTGACCAGAGAACCTGGCACAGAGTGAAAAGAGAGAACATTAATTAGGATTAAAGGGAAGTAACAGGCTTAGTATAATATGACAGCTGTGCCAGAGGATGCCACATTTTCTAGCTCCAATTCCTACTGTCAGAGCTCTGTGTTATATTTTGGGTATTTGCCAAATCACACTAGCTGCAGAATCCCCCCTATTTCTGGAAGTTACTGGAGAGGGGCAGAATTGTCTATATTTAGCCCACCAACTCTGCATGTTAGTCTTTGCTCCCTATTTGCTTTAGTACCTTCCTGTCCACTTTCATCTGGCGTATCCCACAGTGGGTCTGAGTGCTGAAGAATGCAGTCCAGGACATGCTTTCCTCAGAAGGATTAATGGCTGGGCCTCTGGTTTGTTTTCCATTTAATTCCTTCTTCTTTTCCCCATGTGTGGGTTTCCTTATAATATAGGCTATAAAAACCACTCCAACCAGAAAACAGTAGACCTAAAATAGAAAGTAAATGATAAATCAAATGGCAGAAGGTAGAAAAGAAAGGGGTAACATTTGTAGTGCAATTTTGCCTACAATTCAGTTGCGTCTGTGCTTATTTGAGATTATGGAGGTATGTTTGAAAAAGAAAGCAACAGGTTTGTGGGTAACAGAGCCAAACCACAGCAGCCCAGTTGCTGACAGAACCATCTCCCCTCCCACAGAACCCTGGGACACTCCTCCAACAGCACCTTGTGGGCAGGTTGGCACTAAGGGCCTTGGGAGCCGCCAGCCATGCAGAGAGTCCTGTACGGAGTGGTGTTTGCACCACTAGTGTTGGACACATGCTGCAGGAAGGAAAGCATGTGGGGGGAGACCACCAGAAGACTTGGGCTTGGCCAGCTGTGATCAGCTGACTCAGAGCCCTCTCCTCTCAGAACATGCTGGGAGCAAACTGCTTGGTGTCACATAACAGAGATCAAAGTGTTGTTCCTCACTATGGAGGAATCCACTAACCATCAGTGAAGCTTTTCTCAAAGCAGGGAAGGTATGAAGAGGAGCACATGTGAGGAGAAGGGAAGAAATGTCTTTGGAAAAAAGCTTCAGGGCTGGTAGGGATATGAAATGGCCAATCTTGACCCTGGTCAGTACACAAGAAAACAGCATTCTGCAAAGAGAGAAAAGGTTCAGCAGCACCTCTGAGAAGTGGAAGAGCTGCTCTACACCTGCCAGGGACAGGCAGCAGCACAGGCAGTTGACTCATGTCCTTATCCATCTCAACAGACAGGAAAAGGAAAAAATTAGACCAGAAAAAAATCAAGGAAAAGGCACTTTCCTGGGAGCAAGGAGCAGCAGTGAAGCAGGCTTAGGGCTACAGCACAGAGTTTCCCTTTCCTTGCAAAGGTGTTTGCAGGTTCTGAGTGGTTTAAAATCCCACTGGACTTAAAGGTCCACAGTGCTCAGAGTGTGACAGCGATGAGTGGCCAAAGCTCCTTGTTCATGGTGACTGAACTCATCCCTTTCCAAAACTCACCTGGGTAAGGCCCACAGGGCGCTGTTGGGGATGTGGGTCCTCCCTGCCCAGCTGTGGCCATAGACAGACTGACCTCTGCCACCTGCCTGCACAAGTCCCACATTCTTACGGGGGGTTATTTCAGACTCTCTCTCCTGGAAGAAGGGAGTCTCTGAGGGGGCACACACAGTGGGCAGGAACACCAGGCACTGGAATGCTCCATCCTCCTCAGCCACCTGGCCTTGGGCTCCATCAGCACATGGGGGCCTTGGCACGATCCCTGCAGGGATAGGCAGAGTGACCCCAGTGCCCACTTGTACCAGACAACACAAGGCAGTGAGGGGAGGTAGAGACATGGAGGATGGAAGGGATAGTACAGAGAGGATGGGGAGAGAAATTACTTCAGAGCTGGAGCTAATTTTGTAGAATTCAGCTATAAAACAAAGAACCACAGTGTTTTAAAATTCTGCTTATCGAAATAAGTCACTCTCCTGCCAACTCGATTCCTTCGGCTGGCTGGACAATCTGACACCTCCTCTTAGAAAAGAATCCGTCACCATGAGCACTTGGTGTGATGGCATACTGAACCACCTCTGAGCTGTGCTCCCGGGGCAAAGCAGCTGGGAACAGAACCCCTTTATGGGATACTTCCAGAGAAGTATGGGAAGTGCCTCGACATCCCCCTGCACTGCAAAACCTGGAGCCTCGGGCTGCTGGTCTGTGCCCATCATACCAAGGGGGTGGAGGAATATGTGTCCCTCCTCTAACACCCCCAGCTGAACATTCCTGCTTTTCCCTTAGTATTGGCAGCTCCTGTTTCAGTGTCCCCTGAGGACACCACATTCTCCACAGAAGGGCCCAGGGACAAAGAGCACCTTTTGAAGGCTCTCATTACTCTGTGCCACATTTCTCATCTCTGATAAGCCCATCTGTGAAATTCCAAAAAGATGGTTATCTCCTCTTAAACAATAAATTGGGCTGATGTTACTCTGATCCAAACTTTTTGTGATACCTTTCTGTAAGCAAAGAGCTACTTAAGTGCTATCCTTGAGGAAATACCAGCATAATGTTTCACATCTGTCTCATTTTGACACTAATGAAGGCTATTTTTTGTATTATATCATTACAGTGTTTTTCCTGTTAGTAGCAGTTATAATTCTGTTTACTAGTTACTGCAGTTACCACTTGGAATGCGTTTCTCTTTGGAAGCAGCAAAACTCCATGGATATTTTACATGAAAGAAGCACTGATGTCATTTTGTCAAACAGTACAAAAGGCATTTTGTGGGGTTTTGGATTGCCCAAGTCCTGTATATTTACATTTCTTGATACTACAGCAGAGTATAGGAGACATTAACAGCTCTGCCTCGGCACTGGCCCTGGCAGCCTGGGACAAGGTCACAGCCAGTGGCCACAGCCTGCCCGTCAGCACTGCTCTGACCGTGCACTGAACTGTGCTCCCACCACCACACAACATTAATTCTGACTTATTCATGAGAATGAACAATTTTCCCATGACAGAATGAGCTTAAACTGGTGATCTCGGACAGGCAGGCTCCAGCTAGGTGAGAGTCAACCCTATTGCAGTCTTATGAGCACGGAGGAACGTGTCGGCCGTTCTTCTGACAGCTGGGCCATAACAGGGCTCTTTGGCATGGCATTGCCAGAAAATCCCTGTGCTAATGTGTTACTTATTCCAATGCAGACTCTAGGGCTAACCACAGTAGAGAGAGAAAGAGCTGAGGACACAAAACTTCAGAATAATTTTAAGCATTCACCACTAAATAACAGCATATATTAAAAATGCTGTCATCATTTATGCTAAGGTCCGGAGCATCCCTGGATTTAGGCTTTGTTCTACATTTCATGCTGAGTTCAACAATAAATATTCAATCATAAGAACTTAGTTTGAAAGTTCAGCAATTTTTAAGGCCCCTCAAAGAGAATTTAAAACAACTGCTCCAGGCAAAGGGCCTTTCCCAGCACCCAGAGCATAGAAGGGCTCACTGTGGAGCGCAGATTGGCAGCATCACTGCAGAGCCCACCCATAACAAGTGGGTCATGGGAGAATTAAGCCATGAAAAAGCCAAGGCTGAGGTTTGCTGTGGAGCTGCCCTAGTTGTTCTCACTCACTGTGGGGCCAGGTCAGCATGGATCGGCCACAGCTACTCTGGCTCTGGCAGGACCTCCCTGTCAGCTGGGCACAGGGCAAGACTCAACCAGAGAATTCATGTGGTGACATCCAGTGGGACTGGAGACTGTCCCGGCTGTGGGAACAGCTGCTCTGCTCCCAAGGCAGTGGCTTGGCTGTATAGTGGCTGCAATGCCTGCCCCATACACCCTGAGCAGTGGAGATATCTGAGCCCAGCAGGTCATGAAGCACTTTATCATCAGTTCTGCTTGTTCACTAGTGCTCCCTAGCCCCAGAACGCAGCAGCACTTCACTTCCAGGTGGCCCACCACAGCAGGTGCTGCTACAGGTGGGACATGGGCTTCCTCAGTAATTGTACAGACCTTCAGGATCAGAATTTCTCATCCAAAATACCAAACAGCAAATCCCTACACTTTCCTGCAGTAGTTAAACCTCTTCTTTTTTTATCAGAGCAATATTTTTCAGAATTCAAAAGCCCAGCTCCTTCTTCCCCCACTGCAGAGTTCATGTGACACCACTGACGCTGAGGACCAGTGACTTCACTACATCACTCACCCCACACCACAGCCATGCTCCCAGGGCTGCCTGGGAGCAGCCTCCAAGGGCAGGAGAGTCTTTGGGAAGTGTTGTCAGTCACAAAGTTGAGTACATCTCTCTCATAGGTTTGCTGACCCCTGAAAATGCAGGACAGGTTGCCAGCTGAAAAGAGAGAAGAAATGAAACTCATCAAACTATTTGAAGTGAGAAAGAAAATAAAATAATTACATTGAAGAATATTTGCATTTTAAAACACTGATGCATGTACTACCAGCTACAGAGGCTGCTGTCTCTTCCAAAACATGCTGCTGCTGACAAGACCTTAACTTGTGAGCTGGTATATCACCACTAACACCTGAGACAGCAAACAAGAGCTAATCCTTACACCGTTCTTGTGCTAATGACTGCAGGAGATAACTGATGTCCCTGGCAAGTGTCCCATTTAATTCAATTAACTCCAGCTAGGTCCTGGTGGTTGCACTGGCAGCCTCAGAGAAACCCAGAAGCCAGATCTGGAGTTAGATGGTAAAACCAAGACAGTCTCCACCAACGCTTTGTGGACTAGTCCCTGGCAGCCAACCCCACGGGTGGATACTGACCCAGCACCCACAGCAGCTTCTACAAAAGGGTGTGGAAGAACATACTTTTTCTTTCTGAAAACACTCATCTTTTTTGCTGAGAAAATGGAGGCAACTTATTTCTTTGTATATTTTGCTTATTTATTCTGAAATGCTGGGTTCTGTATCTGTTTACGCAGTGGTTTCACGGTGTTGCTGTCCCTACCCATGTCCTCATCTGAGCTGCTGGGATAGTCGTGTTTCCCCTAACACAATGCAGATGTCTGCTGGCCAATCTGAGGGAACACAACACTTGCAGAGATTGAGGTGCCTAAGGTATGAACTGAAACATTCTGATAAACATGAAAAATAAACTAACCATGAAAAAATTATCTGCAGGAACAATTGGTATATCCCCTCAGCTGATACAGTTTCCAGGTCCATGTGGTAGTAAAAAAAATACTTTCCAAATATTTTCCTTCTCCTTTTGATCATTCTTCTACTGTGAGCTCAAACAGGCAGCAATGTATCTGCCCACTCACGATACTCAGTTAAGAACTTCTGAAACATAGAGAGATTTGCAGAGAAGTTTCTTTGGTGGCATTTTTTAAGTATTATTCTGGGAGAGTGGGTAAAAATTCCCAGAAGTCTGAATACTGTCAAAGTAAGTAGTGTATTTAAATACTGGAGACTATCCATTCCTTGACAGGTCTGTCCTACCCACTCTGCTGTCACTTCTTAGCAGCAGTTTTGTTTGAAGGTCAGTCCAGCACAAATAATGCCCTGAAAAGCTTTTCTTCTGGGAAACAAAGCCTTCAGACCTTCAAAAGAAAATATGAGGACTCATACATGACCATCATCTTGGACATGTCTCAGAAGCAGCATAAGCCAGTGGAGAATTCTGAAGCTTCACAAACTTCTGCTGTCTTTGTGGAAAATCCATTGTGGCATTCCTGTAATCCTCTGGCCGCTGTGCATCCTCCAGGATGGCTAAGAGTGCACCACTGCCTGAGGGACACTCCAGTCCCTCCTCACTGCTCACAAGTACGGGCCAGAGCAGCAATGTCTATGGCATCCTACCATTTGCAGACTCCTCACTTCAACTCTGTGAGTCAGTGACCCCCAACAGGATTGCATTGAGCTTTATCTTTTGCCAAGTGAGGTGTCAGCCGAGGGTAACCTATGCCTGACCAGGGCTGGTGCACCATGGTGTGGCAGCAGTGGGACAGCAGTAAAAGAAATGGTGTAAAAATCCCAGGGACTTTCAAAGCATTTCCAAATGCTGCCTCAACTCCCCTGCTGGGTGTCAGGTTCTAGGAATCAGCCACCTGCACAAAGCAGCTGCAGAGCCACACCTAAAACTGCATCACCTGCTGCACAGCTGACAATGGCATTAACGTGAAACTCAAATTAGAGGTTAATTGGGCTCTGCAGTCACTGAAATTGATGACAGCTCAGCAATTAACATCCCTGAATTTTCTTGCCTGAAATAATCCTAAAATCCATTCCCATTCATGCTTGTCCCTGCTCCACAAAGAAGACACCTGGTAGCCTGGCACACCTTGTGCACAGGGGGATTTTGGCACCTCTACCAGGGCTCGTCCTGTTCCCAGCAGTTCCTGGGACAGGCACAGACCTGGGAAGAGATTGTATGTCTGCAAGTCAGGATGATTTCACAAAATCAGGATGTGATATTCAATGCCAGGGTATGGAAACCATCACTAACCATCACCAGTGCCTGAACACAAGACAGTTCATCAGAAACCATGAGGCGCAACAGTGCAGTGTCACCTGGTCCTTCACGTGGGTACATCTGGCAGTGATGTCAAGCTGGTGCTGCTGCTGCTCTCAGCAAAAGAGGGAGATGCCAACGTTAACAAGTGAGGGACTGAAAGCATCTCCTGCTGAACCAGCTCAGACTGTCAGAGTGGGACACAGACCTAGCCTCTATGAGCATGTCTTGCAAATGAATCAGAACATAAGGTGGGCAACAACACCTACTGAAAGGCACATGAACTTTTCCCTTGGATCTTCCTGGGATGCGTAACACATTTGGGGCAGCAGAAAATGCACTCGACTTAGCTGTACATGTTATTTACAAGTTGAGGGGGTTGTTCTCTAAGATCCAGAATGAAAGACCTAACATGCTGCCATTACAGCTGCAAGTCAGGGTAATGAGGCATCAATTGCTCTGCCTCAGAGAAATGTGCTGCAGATTTGCTGTGCAGGACATGGCCACGCGCAGCCTCTTGCAGGCTTTCTGTGCATGTGTGCTCTGTGTGCCTGTCTGCTTGTGGTGGGCACACCTGCCCTGGGCTCACCTGCCCACTGCTCACCTGCAATTTGTGCAAGAGCTCTATGGTTTCACTTTTAGTTTGTTCTGTACAACATTTGGAGTTTCTGATTCATAAATACATCACCTCATGGTGGTACATTTGGAAAAACCATGATGTGCCCCCATCTCCACACACAGCTGAAGCTGCTGACAGCTGACAGTGCTGAGCTTCCAAAGCCAGCCCCTCTTCCGTTACTTCCCTCAGCACCTGCCTTGTTTTTGACTTGGCCAACAATTTTATCTGTATGCACCCTGGTCCCGATGTTGCCTGCAGCCCGTCACAACAATCTTCCAGTTCTGCTGTGACCCATGAGGCAGAAAGGGGCATGGTACAAGTCCTGTTTCTCACCTCAGCTGTGATGCAGACCTGGTCATAGCTGGTCCCCCGCAGTGCTGGTCCTGCTTGCAACTGTGGAACTCAGTGCCATCACCACACTGCAGACACTTGCTCCACTCTCCTCCTCCCTTCTTCCTACACTTCCTGCAGGCATTAAATGTTCCCAGACTCCTACAGCCATCCCTGGGACATCTCAAGTCCATATGCTGCTGTCCCTTTCACACATTTCCAAAGGGCAAGAAAATTCACTCCTTGGAGATACACTTCTCTGTGCAGAAGCAGAAGGAATGCACCTGGCCAAGGCGGCTGCAAAAACACCTCATTATTTAGCAAGACTTCACTTGACACCCAGTGATATCAAGTATATTATTTTGGGATAAAGTAATATAACCAGTCCTATTTCCAATGTAACATGCCTAACTTTTTCTTAAGTAAAACACTTTTGTACCCATTGGTTTTAAAACTCTCAGTTTTCCACAAACAGAAATGTGTGTGTATTGTATATATTATACTACAGACATTTTATTATATATACTATACTTCAGACATTATATACCTCTATATTATACTACAGACATCTGTTCCTCCCACCATTTATATCAGCACTTCAATCAGAGCACTGCAACTTTATTCTAAAACTCACTCCTGTAGATTACGAGCAATTGTGTTTCTGAATTTGAAGTTCACAGGTCACGCCTGTCCTTGGCTACTCCAGGCAGCTGACACTGGTGGGGACGGCTGGTCCATCCTGCAATTCGGAGGGGACCGTGATGTTCCGCTGTCACTGCTGGAGGGCAGATGAGTGCAGGGGCCTGGAATCCCCCTCTGAGGGCTTCCTGGCTCCATTGACCTTCAAGCCCAGCTCTGTGGAGGGATTGGGCCCCATCCTTGAGGAGAGCATCATCATGGGGACTGAGGCTTCACTTACAGCATGGATTTTAAATGCTAGATTTCTTTGATTGATACTCCCAACTGATGGTAAGTTCATGTTTCAAGGTAACACCACATTTATCAGTGTCACAAACAATTGCTGCTCTAAGCATCAAGGTGAAAATCCTTCCCTTCATTAAGTCCTCTCTGCGGAGTCCCCACATGGAGGAAGATGTCCAACAGCTATCTGGGATGCCAAGGCATAGGCAGTATAAAGAACCATGCTCTAGGTGAAAGCTCAGACCTTGGACTAGAAATGTCTTCTCCTGAGCAGCAGCAATTGCAGTTCACATCACAACATTCCTGACAGCAACAGCTGAAGATCTCTGTTCTAAAGTGATTGCACATTATAGCGCACAGCTGAACACTTGTGCTCATGACTGTGGTAGCCTCATGGGGCTCATACCCCACCCTGTCTCCTAACATATGTGAATTATCCTCCCAAATACTACTTTTCTACCAACAATATGCACATCTTCCCAAGGCAAAGTGGAAATCCCTGCAAGTATTTCTGATGCTGCTCCCTACCAGAAATAACAGTAATCTGATCCACAAGTGAATTCCATTTCTGTTGCTGAATTCCTTTGTACAAGTGTCTTTGCTTTGAAAGGATTTGGCAACAGTGAGGCACAGGCTAATTTTAATTATAAGGTGTGAATCAAAGATTTGCAAGTTTCTGAGTCACAGAAAGGA
The DNA here is from genome assembly GCA_013390005.1 of Calyptomena viridis. Classification (NCBI taxonomy): domain Eukaryota; kingdom Metazoa; phylum Chordata; class Aves; order Passeriformes; family Eurylaimidae; genus Calyptomena; species Calyptomena viridis. The sequence goes on along the minus strand of WEIV01010462.1, from coordinate 129,507 downwards.
AGCGTCTGTGGCCTCTCTCACCACTCCTGTCAAGAGCAAACGTCACAGTTCAGCTATTTTAGATGCAACTTCAGACCTGCCCACTGTGCCCCGCAGACCCCCATCTCTCACCACCCTCAAACTCTCCCTAAACACAGCGATGGGGACAATTCCAGAGTCTTCTTTTGGGACCTGGGGAACTTCCAGCCTTACTCAAACCTGCTGTTGTTAATGGGCTGCATCATCATGGGCAAGATTTAGGCTGCAGTGTGAGAGAGTTGAATAAATTATTAATTTGGGAGAATCCAGCAGACGCTTTGTAAAAGAAAGAGGTGACCAAGGAAAAGGTGAGCTACTCCCTACATCACACAGTGCCAAAAGCCCTGGGATGCTGAGGAACAAAGATACAAACACTGCTGCAGCAACAGCAGACTTCCAGGGATTGCCTATGGCCTGACCCTACTGCCACATAAATGAAGGTCTACAATCAACCAACTCCTTCTGTGCTCCTTTGCTGCTAAGGGAGTTCCTATTCGAAGCCAGGTTGGCCTGAGGATGGGGACAGCTCTGCCACACCAGCTGAGGTAGCCCCAGGGAGTACACACTGATCCGCTGTTCAGATCTGCTTCATCCAGTCCCAAAGATTTCAAGGCCTCCGAGATGATGTTTGTGGCCACGTTCAGCCAGCAGCTCGGTCACCATGGACACTGGCTTAATCCCAAACAAGTGCGTTCATTCTGCCCCAGTGATAGGGTGGGGCAGCCTGTACCCACAGTCCTTGGCCACTTTGCACAGCTCCCAGGGTGCTGGGTGCAAGTACTCCCCTCACTTTTTATCTCTTCATTCATTGTTTGTGACAGACCTGATCTCCTCCAGGAGAGGACCTGATCTCCTCTGCAGGGAGATGCCAGGGACTGGCACATTTCAACGTGTCTTTTCACTGTCACCACTTGCTGCTGTCCAGCCCCAACAGACCTTTTTGCTGCTCTGTCCCAAACTGGGGGTGACAACACCATCTTCTGCCTTAAAATAGGTCCCCAGGGTTTACACATTACAGGCATGGTATAAAAACTGCACAGCTGTCTCGAGATACGAGATACTCTTTGGTTGTTTGCTAGAGTACCTCTTTTTATTATCAAAGTCCAGTACCAGATAAAGGAATAAAACTCGCAGCTTCTCAGTTTTTCTTGCTGTTTATTGAGGTTTATCACACTTCAGCATGCCACCCAAACCTGAGTTTAACATACCAGAACATGTGTTGCTAAAAGCATTTGCTGCAAAGCGAGGAAGCACAAAGCGAGAAGGGAGTAGGGTATGGAATGCCTCAAATGGTGGCTGTATCTAGGTTTTTAAGGACACTAATAACCAATTAACAGATAGCACGTACTCTGTTTACAATTCGGTACCAATAATCCTAACTTACTACTAACATGTCTTCTCTACCTCAAATCTATTCTACCAATCATCAAGTGCCAGCTCTGCTGCAGTGCAAGGAGCAAGAAGAAGAAGAACAACTCAGGGCAACACCCAAAATCCTCCATGTTGTCTTCTTTTATATCTATACTACAAAATCTAAAACTATAAGCTTCACTTCTATAACTAACCAAATCATAAGCCAAATTATTTTTCTGCTGCTCTTGCTTCCATCAGTTTTGGAAGTCCTTCCCAGGGACACAGATCAAAAACTGTATCCTCCTGGGGTCTCTGTGAGAGTCCCAGACCCTCCAGGGCAATCTGAGGTGTAGACTCGATATCCTGGACTCCAAAACAGCTGTGTCAGCAGGAGTGGAGAATCCTCCATCTCTCAGCAGTCTGTGGGATCTGCCCATTGAATATATAGGTGAATTCTCCCCAGAAAATCAGTATCAATTTTTATCAGTATCACTTCTCTGGCTTAATTATTTCCGTACGCTGCCGCTCTCAGCCTGGTCCAGCACAGTTCCATGGGAGATCACAGCCATTGTCCAACCAAATTCTTCCCTGACAGTCTGTGGAGACATATATCTGCCATCTGCAATCTATTCCTCAGGTTCTGGCACATATTTTCAGTGCTTTCTTTGGAAAGTTGTTTCAGATTTCCCTGGGCTTCTCCCTAACCTCTGCCAGTGAAGCCTCACACAGTTTAACTCTAGACAGCTGTGTCAAGAGAAGTATTCTATGTTTCTTTTGCTGTTCCTCTTGCTGGAGCACATAAGCTGCTACATGAAGGGCTGCCTGGCTGTGTAGCACGCACCAAGATGTGGAAGGCAGACCATGTCTTCTGAGAGGGGGGGGGTTGTGATGTTTTTCAGAGATAAGTGCAGCTCCACACATGAAAACACTGACAAGTAAAAGGCAGCTGAGCAAACAGGTGTGAAGCTAGAAGTACTGGGCTGGATAAAAATGAATCTCTCCTCCCTTAAGAAGCTAGCATTTCAGTTTCACAGTAAATTAAAAAAAAAAAGGAAGAAAAGAACACTTAATTTTTTTTTCCCCAGGCAAAATATGGGAAATGCTGGAGACTAGACTGTTTTCTGTTTTCTACCAGGCTGAACTCAAATCTGAAACATCTGTTCACATACGTTGAGACAAGCTCTCCCAGTCAAGTAACATAAGCACAAACTCTTTCTGCCATCAGTGCAGAACTATCAGTTAAGCTTTTTATGGAAATTTAAGAATCCAGACACTTCTGATGTTCCTTGCAAGCACCAAATAACACTGAGTTCTCACTACCAGCATAGAAAATTTAGCACCTTTTCCAAATACTCTAAATTCTGAAATCTGTTTTTTTTCTAGACCCACACTGTACACATTGTCCCTTCAGGAGCTATTCAAGCCAGGCAGTACCAGCTATATATAACAGTATCTCACCCAGCACAGTGGGGCATAATTCAGCAGATTGCTAAGATAAAGGGTAGGGGAAAAGACTGTTTCCAACATAGAATCACAGACTGGTTTGGGTTGGAAGAGACCTTTAAAAATCATCTTGTCCACCACCCCAAACCATCAGTGAGGACACCTTCCACTAGATTAGGTTACTTCAAACCCCATCCAACCCGGCCTTGAACAATGTCAGGGATGAAGCAGCCACAGCTGCTCTGGACAGCTCACTCCACTATTACAGCATCATCTGCAGAGCAGAGAGTAGGACTTTAGCTGAAAGCATCAAGGATCAGATTTGCCTGCAGAACTCACACATGGCCCTGGGTTCAGGGCTCACACCCCTTGCTGCATCCCCAAGCTTGGCAGAATAGAGACTTACGGCTTGTGCAGGGCTCAATTCTCATATAAACACCTGTGTACATGTATGTACAGAAGAAATACATCTCTGCCTATACAGGTGCAGGAAGTTCAGAAACACAGCAGTGGCAAACCAAGCAAAAAGTCACAGAACCACGCACTATCCAGATCCTGTTCCTGCTCCAGCAGGCCTCCAGGAACTCTCTGTTTTCAACACATTTTGGAGCATGAACCCCATCTTGTCAGAGAAACAGACTAGAAATCAGGGTTTGTTTCTGTCTCTGCTCCCAGTTCTCTCTGTACATGTACAAGTCACTTCATTTTCCTGCTGCTTTCACCAACCCTCTGCTGCTGTGCCATGATGGCCAAGTGGGGATAGTCTCCAGCTATAGACCTGAACAATGTCCCAGGCAGGGAACTGGATTGAAAGTGGAGGGCTCTGAAAGGCACAGGACGAAGGGGAAAAAAAAGAAAAAAAAAAAGAAAGAAAAAACGAGAAAAAGTACACGGAGTTCATGGTATCCAGTAGCTTTTCCGTGCAGCAGAGGAATGCCATCCCGGTTATTTTTGCCTTCTCCCCGCACAGCGGTAGATGGAGCCCTGCTTCCCTGCTCTTGACAGCCCAGGGACACAGCAGTACTACAGATCCCAGCTGTAGTTAATCTGTCGGCACCGGCCAGCGCTGCTCTGTGGACAGACAGACTCGGCGAGTCACACAGGAGGGACCTCGGGCTCACAGCTCCTGCCTGACCCATGGAATTCCCCGAAACTTGTGAATGACAAAAGTGTGTGACTAACCACTGTATTCTCTTTCCTTCCAGTAAGGCATTGGCTAATGTTCTTCCTTTGTTTTGTAAACTGTCACCAGTGTTACATGGAATTCAGCAGTTTTATTTCTTTTGCAAAATAAGGCATAACGAGTTTTGCTTGCCATATCAAGAGAGAACATACATAAAAATTGTATCATGGCTGTGAGCACTGGAGAATCCAGAGGATTTTACAGGAACTAAAGGTCAAGGGATCCATGGCTGATTTCTCAACTGCTGCTCGTCACAGTCTGTGTGACAGCAGGGCAGAGGAGGGATGAGGGAACAGCGGCACCCATTTGCCTCTCTGCAGCTGGGAAAAACTACAAACATGTATGTTGGTTTTCTCTTTTCCCACACCTCCATGCACTCCGGCCAGTATCTCCAGTACGGCCTTTCAGGGATGCAGGCAGCCTTCTGGAGTCGTGCACCACTGGCCAGAACTAGAGGCTCCAGTGCCCTCAAGACATGTCAGCCAGATCTTCTGTAGCAACAGCTGACAAACTGAATACTTCAGAGCAATGAGAACAAATTAGGCCACTCTTTACTGAATTTTTTGGGAGGTTGGGTTTTGGTTTTCTTTGATTGGTTGGAAAATGCACTATGCACATCCTGCTTCATTCTGCTGCACATCCAAGTGCAAGCTTGATTTTAAACAAGAGCAATCTGTGCAGCCAGGGAAGGCTGTCCTCAGAACCAGTGTACAACCTGTTGTTTTCTGGAAACATGTACTGCTAGACAAGCAATATATAAAATCACATTTTGACTTGGTTTAGGTTCTTTGAATAAGATCGTTATGCAAATAGGAAAACTGAGAATATTGTAGAGTTACACAAGATGCTGGAGATGATATTTGTCAGCAAGGTAACTCAATATATATCTATTCTGGCACTCAATAATTAAAGAGAGGCCCCCAGCAGTGAATCATGGGGTGATTCGCTCACAGCAGCAGCTCTTCACACCAGAGAGGGACCAGCACCTGCAACTGCACACCTCATCCACAGAGTCCAGCTCCAAAACGGGAGTGGGCAGTGCTTTTAGCAGAACTGAAAGTTCATTTCTCAAAATAGCAATTAAGAGAAGAAGGGAGATTAGACACCTATCCCTGAAGACGGGGGTTTTCTACTGATTAGCCTAGTAGTGACTGACTTTCTAGATTCAAGACTTCATTCTGTCTCTGATCTTGCTCAGACATAATGGTCTGTTCAAACAGGATCTGTGTCTCAGCCCTAACAGAGTAAAAATCTAGGTAAGTAATTTGGCATTTGGTCTTTAATGAATAGAAGCCAACAGCTGACAAATTAAATACTTCAGAGAAGTGAAAATTAAACAGTCCTGCAGTCACGAGTGTTGGCATATGGAAAGCTGCCACTAAGCTAATAATAGAAGTGTCTACCACAGCAGAGAGGGAGGTCCTGGTGTCCCAGAGCAGCCACATCTGGGCACTGGGAACACAGCCATTAGCAACCTATGTTTAAGTAGCACGCTCTTGCTACCTTCCTGCCAGCTGCTCATCTTCTCTCACCACAGGCCAAGGGCAGCAGCCCACAAGCAATAATATGGCACTGAGGACAAATATGAGCTTGGGCTCTGCCCACCAGGCTCCCATTTTAACAGACACACTTCCTCAGCCACAGGCATACAGGAAGGCCCCTCACCATTACCCTATCTGTCTGGGTACACCCGCTTTACTCATTTCACAAAAAAATGGACAACTAGTTCATTTGTCACACACCTGCATTTGCATATACTGGACATCAGCCACTTTCTCCAGTTCCTTCAGGTATCTTTGAGGAGTGCAAAGTCACCAGAGGACGAGCCTTCCTGGCTCACTCCAGCCTGACTCCAGCAAAGTGTGCAGCAAAGCCACACTGCTTAGGAATGGAGGGGAGAATCAGGGCCATGAGATGGAAAATGAAGCAAACGTGCAGTTATCACTCACCAGCAGAGGTGAAGAATGACATCCAGACAGGTGGGTGTGGAGCTAATCAATAGCACTTGCATAAGGTATTCACTCATTAATGAAAGACAGAGGAAAGTGAATCAGGATGGTGAATGCATCCAGACAGCAGCCAGGCTACTCACCTTCAGCTCCCTGCAAAAGAGAACCCAGGCAGGGATGGGAAAACAAAGCATGGGGTGTGCTACAGAAGCCAGCAGCAAGATTAGGTATGTATCGCATGGCTGTGGGAGGAGAAGCACACTCACACAAAACACATATCCCCCACATGTGCAGCACTCCTGGAGATGCCAGACAAGGTTGATTCACAGCACTTCCCCCAGTGTCCTCCACTCTGTAGTACAGACAGCTGACAAGAGATAGTAGGCACTGAAGAGCAGAAGTGAGATAAAGCGTTAAAGAGAAGAGGGAGATAAATGCTGGAGAAGAGATATGCACAAGGGCACAAACATGCACAGGAACATGCTCTAGTATAAAGAATGGGCAGGCTCTGCCAGCTTCAGTACTGACTCACTGCTTCTCTTCCTGAAGGACCTACTCCATGTACTTGAGCAGACTTTCAAAGGTACCCAGCTGTAGAAAGCGGCATCACAAGCTGGATAACACAGGACAAACCAAGTGGTGACAGAGCAATCATGCTTGTTAAGGATCGATCAGGCTATGGAGCAGCAACTCATGCTGGCTGAGAGTAGGTGGGAGAAGATCCTGCTTGCAGGGAAGCGAAAGGAAAGGGAACTCCAGGAAGTTTGGTTCTGTACCCCCCAACATCCACTATAAGAGGTATTTGCTGGTTCAAGAGATGCACCATTGGTTTGTGCAACGACTACAGCAGGGATAATTAGGCTATCTTCCCTTTTTGACAATAAAAGAATCTGAAGTGTCTCAGATCCACTAAGGGGGATTTCTGTCCAACTGTCCACTTCAGAACACCTGGGAAAACAACAGCCTTAGGAGCAATCAGCACCTTGTTCTCCAGGTTCCTGAGTAAAACACTGGTGCACCCACACAAGCTGCTGTTCCATCAGCCTTGATACTGATCACCCATAACAATGGCAAATGCATCCAGGGCTCTCTACTATAGGTGTATGGTTCAGAAAAATCCAGCCCTCTTTACCTGCAACTGTAGAAAGAAAACACAACCGCAAAGAGAACCTGCAAGTTCTTCTATTTAATGTTTTGGTGCTTCCTGGTCAGAGACTGACGGTCCTGCATCTACTAGTTGTCCCAGCAAATATAGCTGCTGTCTTCCATGTGTGTAAGGCCTCCAGAAGCAGAATTTAGCTGACAACTTCATCCTTACAGAGACTTCACCTATCAACACTGCATCCTCTGCCAGTAGAATGAAGAAGTCTTTACATCATGTCTGATTGGGAACAAGGAGCTTCCAAAATCCCAGAGCTGTGTCAGACAAGCTTATCACTGGCCTTTTGCTAACATCCCTTTGAGCTTGCCAGAGCAGGAGTTTGACTCCTGCGGTGCTGATTACAGGGGACACACCTGGGGGGGATTTCTGCAGTACTGGCCAGGTTCCTCCACCATCAGGAGGAAAGGATGGGGTCTTCCTTGCATGAGGCATGGACTCCTGTGTCCAGGCATAACAGGAAACACTTCCAGAGGCCTGTTTTTTCCTCAGCACAGGGTGCTGACCATAGCCATAAAAAAAGTTTTTGCAACAAGGATGGCACCCTGGCCTTCTCTACCTATGACACCTGCAGTTCCCTTCCCCTTGGTTCCTTTATGCCATCCTCTTCTGCTGCCACTGTGGTTTCTGTGCTCTCCTGCCTGCTCCTGCTTTAGCTCAAGCAGTGCATGATGCAGCAAATTGTGAAGGGCAGGAGACAGGAGGAGAGAGCATCAGAAGGCTTGTGCCCTCTCACCCCTTTCATCCACGCTTGGGAAGGTGACACCGGATCATGCATAGCGATGGTGTTAATACCACACAGGGCAACAGCTCATGAATTAAAATAGAAGGAACACTGACAGTACTCACAGGTCTCAGAAAAGAAAGGTGATATGGCACTGGCTTGTTCATCTTTTCCGTGACATGAAACATTTCAACCCGTTACCAGCCCAAACATTGTCTGCTCCCATCACACTTTGCAACTCGCCATAATCCACGTTGGCACCACATGAATAAGGAAAGCCAGTGTTACTTTTGCCTTACACGGAAAGATCTCAAAATGCAACAAAACCAAACTCTGTTGTTCTTTGCAGGCTCCAAAGCATCCAGCTGCTCAGTGTATCGTGTCACTGCCCATGGATGTATCAGCCTCCTAAGTAAAGCAAGCTGGTCATGCAGAGCCACCTGCTGCAGGGACTGAAGGACAGGTGGCCTGTGCAGGGCCAGGAGCCTTGGGCCAGTGGCGGCTGCAGTGCCATGAGCAGCTGTCAGCCAGACAAAAATCCTCTGTTTTCAATCCAAATCCATTAACAGCTGAGTGAAGAGGCAAGGAGGAAGAAGGGCAACCAGCTCTCACAAGCACATATACAGCACTGTCTTCAGTTCCCATTTTTCAATTACTTTTCTGCTTTATGGCCCTTAGCACAAGAGGAAAAATGGAGGTGAGCTGCAGAAAGCAATCAGTTTCTCTTTCAGCTTCTCATGCATTCACATCAAAGCAGAGCTTGGATCAGGGACACCCCCAGGAAGTGCTGGAAAACACATTCAAAGCTTTGTGAAGAACTGTTTTTACAGAACACAGGTCGTTTTGGAAATCACAAGTAAAGGACACTGAAGTGTAACAAGTTTTTGAAAGGTCAGCAGAAAATTCCTATGGCATTTTATAATAAAAGTTTATGACTTCATAATGTTAATCATGAATACTTTAAAGAAGCCTTACTGGAAATCACAAGTGAATCCTATGGACTTCGATCTAAGCTGGAACCTGGCTGTTTCAGATCTTGCTGCAGAAAGGTTCATAGTTCTGAAAACAATAGAAAGGACACAGCGATGAAGCATGTGTAAGAATAAGATCCATTAGGGGAAAGAAATAAAACTGATTTAGCAAAACTGCGGTGGGATAGAATGTTAGCCTTAGCTTCAGTGATTCTGAGCTCTCTCTCAGATAGGATCTGTAGTAGAGGACCTGTACTCTAAAATTAGACAATGAATTAGCTAGATTTTTCAAGGATCAAATCTTTGGTATACTTCTCATTAAAAGCTGACTCAAACAGCCTCATCTTTAGTGACTGCACTGTTACTTTTGGGGTGTCATGCATTTGGCTGAATCACTACAGTTTGCCTCTACTGCAAGTGAAGATTTTTCAGAGAAACAACATTTGTAGTAAGGAGGCATCCCTGGGGCCCCAACAGCACAAACTGTAGTTCACTGTAACACACCAGCTATTCCAAATTTCCTTCTAACCTACATTATACACAGGTGAAGGTTTCATCAGCTGTAATTTCACTTCATGCAGAAAGTGATTTTCTCTCAGGCACAAAGTATCAGCACAAGGCCCAGCAGCCCTCAGCTAAGCTCTGGCTTTAGAGGCTGAGTGAGAGCTCCAGGCCCTGTCCCAGGGTGTCACAGGTATCGAATGTTTGTTTGTATGAATGTAGTGCACAACTGCCCAAAAGCTGGTATATGTATGTGCAGCTTGGAAATATAAAACCAAGAGGCAGACGTTTGATAAAAAATTGGCCATTGAAACATGAAAACAGGAGAATATATGGCAGAAATCTAATTTCAAATGACAACCAATGTGTGTTTGTTTTATGGATATCAGTTATCTACACCGGCCTTAAAAAACATGCACACTGAATAAAGCAGGGATGCCCCATCATTTTCCTTTCCACCCAAAGACAGTCTAAAGCAGCAGCTTTGGTGATTTGACTTCCAGACTCTCAGGTTATGATGTAAGGAAACAAAACACATCTCTGACAGGCATCCTGTCCCCTGCCTTTCCTCCTCTTTGTACTCTGTCCCTCTCTTCACAAGCACTTCCTCTTCCTTTTCTCCCAGCTTTCTGTTACTGCCAGTCCTGGTTTTCCTCCCAGATTGCAAACATCCACCTCCTGTCTGCAGTCACTTGCAACAGGCAGCAAGCCTGCTGCCTCGCTCTGCACAGCACTGAAACAAGTGATGTGAGACTAAACTTCACTGTAACCACAAATGCACCTCATCCACTGAAGAGTGTGGAACTGAGCTTGCAGGACACACTGCTTGACGAAGTCTCAGACCTGGGTGTAGAACACAGAGCACCAGTTTTAGGCATATATGATGTGGTTGATGGAGGCTGTTCATCCTGTGTACTAGAGGCATATGAACACAGAGCCAGTGTTAGACACAGCATTAGCAGCTGAACAGTGCCACGATGGGAGAGATTTATCCTGTGGCACCAGATATACATCTTTACATAGTCTTTACATAGTGTGACACCTGCTCAATAGATCCAAGATCAGGAGACACGGGTACACCTGAAGAGATGAAAAAGAAAGCCTAGAAAAAAGAGAGAGTTACAAAGACATTTTTAGCTCCCATCATGAGACCTAGACCCAGGATGGAGGCTCAGAAGCACTCTGTTCTACATGACCCTCAGTCATCACTACCCCCTTCCTCTGAGAGGTTCTCACCTCAGTAACCAGCACCCACTGGAACGAGTCAGGAGTTCTCTTGTCAGGCCATGGCAAAGGCCAGCAGAGAGCACCAAGCCTAAAGCCGTGAGTCTGAAGTTATTTGAAGACACAAACACACATGGAAAAATCTCTGGTTTAAAACACGGGTTATAAAAGCCAAGCAGTTGTGCCCAGTACTGTGATCAAATGCCATCCTTATTCCATCAGAGCTTAAAATAGGTTGGGTAACAACGCAAACAACTGTAAAAATCCTGAGCTGCTGCCAATGGACACGCAGTAGGCAGTGGCACCATGCTGGTTCATTGCAAGTACTGTGGTGTTTGTCCAAGGAAAGTCTCCATTATGGCTCAGGAACACACTGAGCTGACTGTCAACACAGCCAGAAAGGAACCCCACTGGCAAAATACCCACTGCAAAGGCTCCACAGGCCTTGTGCTGAAGCCAGTCGGCCACAGCATTACAGGGTAAGCGTGGCCAGAGCATGAGAGCACCCACAGCTAACAGGACATGGGCAGAAATGCCCTTATTCTGTTTACCCAGTCCACAGGACAAAAGCTAGGCACATGATCCATGGCCTTCCCAGATCCTCCAAACCCCCTCTGCCAAGCCCAGGTAGTTCTCACATTTTAGCTGCTGCCTATACAAGCTTTGTTAGAGCTGGAGGCTGAGGCTTTGTACCAAGCCCCAGGAATTCGGTACATTCTGTTCAGAGTGCCAAAGGCACTGAATAACCACTCACATTCGCATTTGCCTAAACATAGCCTAAACATACTGCAAGCAAATAGCAGGAATAGGTTGCACAAACAGGTTGTGCACCCAAGAGGCACAATTAAAAGCTAAAGTCACCCATCGATAATTTGGTATTTTTCAAAAAGGCCAGGAAAAGCCAAGAAGAATCAGAATAATTGAAATGGTATTTTTGTACTGCAGCAAAACCTAAAGAATATAAAGTTGGAGATGTTTGCCAAGAACTTTAAAACCTATTTTTAACCTGTCAGTACATTTTATGAGCTTATCTGTAGATCAAATAAACTGCTAAATACCATTTCTGGAGTTTTGATTTTTTGCTATAGGCATGTGCAATTTCTGTCGCTGCCTGAGCCTGGCTGCTCTCCTCTGCAGCCGCAGCGGGATGGCAGGGGTAGCCAGCCTCCCAGCAGAGCTGCTGCATTATGAATCACATCATTCTCACCAGGGAAAGGCGGGCTGGAGTGTCGAGGGTGGGCTCGAGAGAGCCAGGAGGCTCGGGGTGCTATTCCTGGCGGCGCCAGCGATTCGCCGCGTGACCTTGTGGAAGTGACTTAATCACTGCATGGATCGGCTTCGCAGGCTCTCCGCGTCGAACCGCAGTGCTGCAAACACCCCGGAAGCTGCTCGCTTTAGGGAAAGGAGAAACGGAATGAGATTGTCTGAAATAGAAAGCAAATAGTGCAGTACACGACGGTACAGTCACAGTGCTGATTTCAAAGGCAGCTTGGACTGTGTTTGGAACAAAGGCTCTTACCCAAGTGGTAAAAGACAGTGTTAAAAAAGGAGCAGCATCCCCTTACAGTTATTTTATCCCTCTGGGCGTTGGATGAGGCAGATGTTACTGTAATCGAACGCCTGTGAGGTGTCCGGATGCTGCTATACTTGATCGGCTTCAACCTCACAAAGTCCTTATAGGAGGGGAGGAGGAGGCCGAGCGCTATTTGGTGTGGAGCCGATTACAGAAGAACACTCCCACAGCTTAAGGACAGCCCCTGCCGCGGGATCTGTGCTGTGCACCGGCGACGTTTGACTGCAGCTCCGCCTGGTAACAGCACCGGGCACAGCCCACGGCGGCAGGAGAAGAGCCCGCCCGGCACTGCCGTGAGCTCGCCCCGGGCAGCGGTCGGGGGGCACCGCGGTGCCCACCCTGCCCACGGGCGCTCCAGCCGGCCCAGGGCACGGAGGGGTGGCAACAGGGCTTCGTCACTGGGAGTTTCACTGAAACCGCCTCAGCCGCGCCAGACAGCGAGTCACTCGGTCCGGCACACCCTGGATCTCCTGCAATCTGCCATAGGCGAGCACCAGCCTCCGCAAGGAAGCACCCGATGGAAGCTGGAACCCAACAAGTTCTTGGGCCATGCAGTGTTGGGCGGGTAACTGTGGCCAAGGGCTCCTTCATGACTGACGGAGTGCTGGGGGCTGTTAAAATGGCCAAGCTCGTGCCATCCCAATCGAACAACAGACACCACTCCCAGCTTCTGTCCAGTCACACAGGATCACTTCGACTGCTGCCCGAAGCCAAGATCCAGCTCTGGGTGACCTCAGGGAGCCATCAGCACTGCTGCTGAGCCACTGCAGGATTTCATTTCTCCCTAACAGAATGCTCCAATGTGTGCAGCATGCCCATACAGCCACACTTCAGGATCACAACACACTGCAGACCAGACCTGGAAACTGCCTAATTGATCTTAGAGGTCTTTTCCTACCTAAGAATTTCTATGGGTCTGTGAGACTGCTCTGCTTGGAACACAGACTTCTTCCTCCAGTGCAATAAATGGGAGTTTCCACAGAAGAGAAATCAGAGTCATCATCTGCTGTGTTCTGGGATGGAGGGTTGGTTGTTTTTTATTTACATTCGTGAACCCATTGTTACTAGTTATAGTTATAGTCTGTGGCAAAGCCCTTTTCCAAAATACTGCCAGCCACAGCAGCAGAGAACACAACCACTTTCCGATTACCACATATAAAGCTCAGGCAGATTGTAGATTGCATCCTGCAGCCTGGATTTACAGTTCCACCTCAACATGCCACCACATGCTTTATTGGAACAAGCTGCCTCCTCTTTCTGTGCATCACACAATCTCACACTTGCTGATTTCACTCCTTTACTTCTAGGTTAGCTGTACCTTTGCTGAGCAGAAATACTGCTATTCCAAGGAAACGAACAGTGTCAAGTCATTCCAGACAGTGACAGCAGCCATAACTGCTAACACATGGCACAGCAAGGCTGCTGAGCAGGGACTGTCATTCCCATTTTACAGACAGGAGAATAAACCCCTTCTGAAGGCAAGGATGCAAACCAGCACTTTCCAAGTGACCAGATTAGCTGCTTTTGAATGCCAGTAGTGACTTGTGTTTGGTCTCCATTTCCCACATTAATCCCACAGGACCACACATAAGTGACTATCTCTCCCTACTCTGCCCCCAAACACCCCCAGATCTTCATCTCACCCGTTGATCAGTTAGCCTGTTATTGAACACCTTCTCTGACAAATCAATTGCATGATGAGTTCCATTCAGATAAGCTCAGGGCAATTCTGTACCTCACCCAGGCTGAAGTCCCTTCCTGCTTTATGTGCCTCATAGTCACACGTTACCCCAGTTCCATCACCACAGTCTGTCTTCATTGCCAAAAAAGGTGTTTATAAAGCCTCATAGCTGCAGAGATTACACAAAACCTAATGTACAGAAAACCACTTGTGTCACTGGGCTGCCATGCCTGACAGGATCCTGCTCCTGGCACAAAGCGGGGACACACCAGGGATCCAGTGTGGGTCTTGGGGCCAGTCTGCCCAAAGCAACTGCCACAGACAGCTACAGTGTGAACCTACAGCACAGAAAATCTCTGCACTGCCATCCTCTGTACTGGGTGTAAGGCAGCTCGCCCCTCTGCCAGACACTCTCCACAAGAAGATAGCTTCAGGAAGCTTCTGGTGAAGGTCAATGAGCAAAGGAGAGGCTGAGACAAGGGCTCAAACCCTTCTGGTTCACACAACCCAATTCTTGCCACCACACACAAACCCAGTTTTAGTTTTGCTGCCTCTCCTATTTAAAGCAGCCTCCTTGACAAATATGTGCTGTGGTTCCTGCAATTCCACAGTAACCTTGGCTGTTAGTTCTCTATCGACACATGGATTCCAAACTCTTCACCATAGCCAGAAGAAGGAGGTTTTTTCTCTAGGATTTCCTGAATCTTTTAATCTTCTACCTCTGAAATCTGTAATTCTACTTTTTAAAGTTCATATTCATGAAGGGACATCGAAGTGACCTAACCTCTGGTACTAGGGAGAGAAAAAGTCCTATTTTTCATTCTTCAGCTGCAGTTCATGGTATCTCATTTCAGTCGCCAGCCAGGGAAAAGCTTACATAAGAATTAATGCAGGGATTGAAGTATTTCACTAACAGAAAAACACCCTGCAGGATTTATGTACAGTGCTCTGCTGGGGAAGCAGGCAGCAGTTGGGACTGGTGTGATCTCAAGATTTTGGCAATATTAAATGTCACTTAGTATCAGAGAGACTTGAACATGCTGAAGAGTCTAATGAAAAGGCATGGGGATGATGAAAGGATAGAAACACCTGACATACAGGGAGAGGCTGAGAGAGCTGGGAGCATACTTTGAAGAGAAGAGCTGGATTACATGATCTCTGGAGGTCCCAGCCTCATCTGTCCTTCAATTCTGTGAGAAACAGAGAGAATATGATTTGTTTAGACTAGAAAGGGAAAGCTGAGTGGGCATGAGATCTTTTTGCAGACAGCAATCCAAGTTTCTTCTTCCCACTACAGTTCAAGGAGTAACTGCTACTTTTGGGAAATGAAAATGTACACAGAGTTTCTACAGATAGTGCTGGAGAAGGCCATGAAATGACATCAGCACCTGATTTGAAGAAGAAAACAGGTGAAGAGCCATCAGAACAGCAAGGTATTACCAATCCTACTTCAGAGGACCTGACTTTGCACCATATTTCAAAGATTTAAAACACAGCTACCCCCTCCCCCCAATCTCTTGCTCCTCCGTAACCCAAACCCCCATGCTCCAACTTCTTTTGCATCTGTAGCATGTGAAAGGCACTGAAATGGTTTTGTAAAGGCTCAGAAGAACAATGCATCTTTTTAGGACCACTATTCCAGTTGCAGTGGTAGATTTCACTATTTAAGATCTAGAAAAGCTGATTAAAAAAAAAAGTGAAATTCACAACCTTCTGAAAGCTGGAAACTCACATTTTCCCAACTTATACTCTATGTTCAATGAAACCACAGTTTAACCCAGTCTATGAATTCCTCAAAAACTGCTTGGAGTTTTCAAAAATTATTTTTCAGCTCATTTAGTTAAAGCTAAAAGTGACAGAAGTATGGCTTTGTTACATGCTGTTCAAATACACTTGGTTCATTATAACCCCAGTTAAGCCGTGGCCACCTAAACCCACCTCTAAGCCTCTCCCACTTGGGCATTGAAGCCACTACCTTCCTATCGGGTTCTGCTCTCTCATCCTTTAATTTGAGGCACCAAGCATTAATGTTTCAACTCCAAAGATTTGGCTTGTGGCCTCAGTTTCCCATGGTAAGAGAAGAGAAAGCTACACTATCAAAAACCTTAAGTACTAGCAATTTCTTTTTTGAAGCAAGAGGTTGGGCCTTCTCTGCTGAACTAGAAAATGGAAGAGACTGGTAAGAAAAGAAGTCTGGCCTCAAGACTCTGATGAATTTAACTTGCTAGTAGAAATGTGCATACTGCACATCTAAGCAGCAATCAAATACCCTAAAAATTCCCCAAATCAGCCTGAGAAAAGAAAATAGTTCCCTAGCCAAATACTACCTTCATTCCAACCAATGCTTGAATTTTTCAGTTACATTGCAAATGGTGAATTTGCTTTGAAAAATCTTATAGCTTTCAAACTATAAAGTACACTAGCAAGAAATAGTCAGTTTAATTACCTAGAAGCCAAATTTTGATAAGTAGGTGATGCAAAGGGATGATCTACTTGAAGCCCTGCCCTGACATTCAGAGAATCCACCTTTGTTTGCTTTTTAATATTTTCAAGTGTTCCTTTATTTTATCTACATTTGCCTTAATAAATTTATCTTCAATATTGGAAGAGGTGTTTCTGCTAACACCATTGCTATTGCTGTGCTGAAACCATGAAAGGCTAACATATCTTCTTAAGTGTATTCCAAACACTCAGCCTCACCTTGTCCTTCAAAAGCACCTGACAAGTAACCTTAGTCAACACTGCTCTATGCTCCATCACCTCCCGTTTGCAAGAGCTCCAATGCTCTGTGCACAATATGGGGTGCAATAGGGCAGCAGTCGTTAGGGAAGGAGATAAATGCGCATGGATGCTTGTGTCTTCCTCACTGAGGGGAATCCATTTGTGCAAGGTTTTTTTAAAACAGCAGATAAACTCTACATGGCTACAAATATATAACTAGCTTTTGCAGGTGGCAGTTTTTAGGGAGCTGGCAATGAGGCACAGCCCGTTTTGGTGGTCAACACCAGCTCATTGATGATACAAAGGCATGACCAGATGATGCAGCTGCTGCAGGATGAGGCTGATCACCATGGCCTCACACTCGGTCAGCGAGCAAACTGCCCGTGCACAGAAATCTCCTGCTGCCCAAGTGCCTGCTTGGTGATTGTCCAATGCCTGGTCCCACAAGGCTGGTCTTTGGGGAGATCCCACAGCCTCTGGAAGCACAAATAACCACCACAGATCACTGCCATTGGTCCTGCCAACATCAGGCAACCAACTCTCACCTAGAAGACCAGTAAATTGGGGTTGAAACTACTCAGAAGTAGAAAATAGATAAAGGCAACTAAACCCAAGGTATCTTTTCCTATGTAAAACATCGGTTATTCCCACTGCCATGGCTGACAGCTGCTGGCTTGTCTCCATAAGCAGGGACTGCTGTTGAGTCTCACCAGGACAGGTCCAGCAACCTGGAGATTTGGGGTTGTGCAAACTGATTTACACTCAAGAGCGAGTAGAGATCTGCCTTTTTGATAGCAGAAATAAAGCCAATCTTCACTAGGTAGGATGTTGTGGGCCAGAGTCCACACATAACATTAGCAAGTGGAACATGTGCCAGCCTGGGAGGGATGTCGACATCATGCAGCAGAGCCCCAAGGCTCCTCTTGCTCCTTTCAAACCCCTCTCCCTGTCAGCACAGGCCCGTGGCGGGGCAGGACAGCTCCGCTCCCGGGTGGAATGGCAGCACTGCAACTTTCTCTTACCGAGAGCTGAAGTAACTCTGCATCTGCTGGTGTAACGCATTCCTATTCGCTTCTGTTACAGCCTGCGTTGTCTGAAGACCCAAGTGGTTGCTGACATGCAGATCCAAATTAATTCAAAGTAAAAATAATAAAAATCAGCCACTACAATTCAAATTCATATGAAGAAGCAAAATTAGATCAAACCAGATTCACAACCAGATCTTGTATATAAACAGATCAAACTTGCTCAGTCTTGGATTTGTACCATTTTCAGCATTTTTCTAGTTTTGCCATGCTCCTGCTAGGCTGTGGACCCAAGGGTGCATATTTCCCACCTGCTACAATCACACACATACCATGGTGTTCCCCTGGTGTTTCTGCTCTCTCTCTCCACAGGTCAGGGGTGCTGCAGATAAAGCATTTGGAACAGCCTTACCTGCTGCCAGGGCTTCACCTCACAGCTGTCTCTGGGGTTTATAGCACTGTCAGGCTACAACTGCTCCATCTGCATTTGCCATGCCAGGAGTCTGTCTCAAATGGAAGTATTTGGATTTGTGAAAAACAAATCCTTTTCAAGAACAAGGAACAAGATAGTGCTTTAATTAGGAAAATATTAACTACTCTAGCCTCAGCGGAGGGTTTGGCAGACAAGGAACCCAGAAAGCAAGTACTGCAGAACAACTGTATGCACACACAATGCACACTCTGCCCCAAGGAATTATGTCAGAACAAGGTTAAATATTTCACTGGGACTAATACTTTCCATTTAATTTATTTTTATAAATCAAGCTGCATAATGTACACTGGCATCCTTTATGTTTCAATTTTGCTTACAGTACTAAAACTAACTGCAAATTATCCCTGGCTACATGTTATTTTTATATCCAAGAGCACCGAGTGATAGAAGCTTGGCAGGATATATCAGACTAAGAGAGAGAAAAAGCATTCTACTTCCCAAAGACAGCAAAACAAGACCATGCTCCACAGCCTCATTTTAAAGCAGTAGGATGAAAATGACTCAGCCTATGTTAAAATTAGAGGTATGGTGAGATTGAGACTGCAAGAGAAGTACTGAATTAAACGCATTTTTACTTGACTCAAATGAGCTTTTTTTATTAGTGCCTGGTAAAGGAAATACTATCAACTTTAGAAGTCTGTGAAACAGTCAAACCCACGAGGCGTTTCATGAAGTTGTGAGTGCCACCTGCCATTGTCACCATTGCAGAAAGCCAGTGATGACAGAGCATGGGAGCTGCACAGGGCAGGTGCCATGGGTCTGGTTCCCTGTCTTGCTGTGGTCAGGCAGCCCCAGCCTCCAGTGCTGGCATGGGAGGACAAGGCAAGGCCAGGATAAAAGGGGAAGCGGCAGCACTGTGTCACACACATGCCCGCCAGCAGCAGCATCCAGAACTCCTGCCAAGAGCCTCTGCAGCCACCTTTGGCTCTTCCAGCCTGTTCACTGGGATGTTCACGGTGGTTTCCTCAAGCCCCACTCCTCTTCCCAGCCACCAGGAAGTGGCCACAGCCCTGGCACCTGCTCCCAGCACAGCAGAGAGAGCCCAGGGGCAGCCAAAGGCAGCCAAGGGCCCACTGCCCACTCCCTGCAGCAGCAGCCAGCGGCACCCATGCTCACCAAAGCCTTCACAAAGCCTTCCCCAAGTCCAACACTGACACTGCTCACACAGCCATGAGGCACCTGGCTAATGGCCACCCTAACACAGTTTTCTGTATCTTCTATTGCTTCTCTGTGCTCAGAGACAGACACACAGTATTTCTGGAGCCTCTTGTAACAAATACTTACTCAACCTCACCCTGTATACACATAGGTATTTTTAATAAGTATAAAGAAATATAACCTCCCCAAACATTTTAAATACTAGATGATAAAAACCATTAACTGGAAGAGTTTTCTAGTCCAAATGCCCAGATCAAGATATTCCCATTCCCCTCCTCTCAGATACACTACTTACAGCCAGCAGGATTGTGTCACAGCTCAGCGTTCCAGCACACTGCCTCCCCAGGCTTTTCCTTTCTCCTGCAGGAAATCCTCCAGCTGGCCCTGCTTTGTTCTGTAGCACATTTTAAATTCAGCTTCTTTGCATCAGTTGAATTCAGGGTTTGATACCTGCACGTGGGTGTTGTTCCTGGTGATATTTCCTTACTTTCAATTTCCTTACAATCAAATTAGAAGCACAAGAAAGAAAAGAATAATTGTTTCAGTGATTTTCTGCCTTTCTGCAATTACGTGCACACACATTCTTACAGAAATGTGAGAAACCAACTGCCACCAAAAGACTCTGTATCTCCCAACATGGATTAACCAAGGTCTGGCTAAATTCATGTTGAATGTTTGATCAAATTAGTGTTGCAGATTTCTCCTTAACAGAAGAATTTTTGATTCCCTCAAACCTTTATGTTTAGAAGTAAAATTATTTCAAAGTTGGTGTCATAAAACACCATGGGCCAAACGTTACCCCGGATATAATTTTATGGAGAATTAAGCAAATACATATTTTGTCTTTTTCAAGTTTTCTTGGGAAAGGGACATGCCTATGATGGGTACTAGGCTTTAAGGAGTAAGGGGCTCAATTCTGAGGGCAGAGCACCTCGGGTTCTCTTCCTCCAGACAGCCCTGGCTGTGACACAGTAGTGTGGGGCATGGATTATGGGTGAGCAGGAAAACCAAACCCTCGTTTGGCTGCAGGTAGAGCTGGAAGGCATGAATCACTCTTGTTTCAGGAGCAGCACCCTTAGCCTGGGGCTAAAAGAAGCAAAATAGGTAGTAAGGTAGGTCACTTGCTATGCAGACTATCCTAGGAGGGATAGTCAGTTGGGTTTTGTTTGGTTTGGTTTGCTTGTTGTGGGTTTTTTTATGCTTGATAACTATTAACAGTAAATAGCAGAACCTGTAACAATACAGAGAATATAATTACTTTGCTCTGAGAATATGAGCGGCATTTTCACCAAACAAGAATGGACCCGTTGGATTGCTTTAATTCCTGGCATAGCAAGGCATGCCTTATCTCCAGTTCAAAAACATGGAAATGCATAACAAAGGCAGCTAGTTGTCTTGTAGGCAACTGCACACAATTCTCACCACAGGACAGGGTTGTTAGCAAGGTGTGGTATCAGTTTTGGGAAACTTAATACTGTCAGCTGAATATATCTGTCACATTTCTTTCTACAAAATGTTATGTCTACTACTACTAGAAATAGCACAGCTGAGTGATAAGACTTTAAAAAATGTGAAAAATATTTTCTCTATTTTCAAGTCTGTTTGCCTTGTGAATATGACAGCATTTTGTTTTGTCAAAGTCATGTTTTATGTGCACAGGGCCAGCACTTCTCCAACCCTACACCCGTGTCCTCATCAACAGCAGCAGCAGAGCTTAAACAGATTCTGCAGCAGCTCATACAGGACCAAGAAGGCAGGCTTGTTAGATGCTTTTATCTAAAAAGAAACAGGAACAAAATAATCTTATACACAAATATTGACCTTGAAACACTGAAACACGTTCTTTAATACCGGCTGGCTGAGGCCTGGCACCACAGACTGAAAGGATTTCACATTGCCAGAACCTTCCTTCTGTGAATAGGCACTGATTTCATGTACTGCTTTAGGATCAGGTCTTAGATTACACTATTTTTAACTACATGAAGAACTAGCATGTCTAAAACACCGTAACACTCCAGCTGAGGCTGCATATATTTTTAAACCCATTCTAATATGTACATAATTAATATGAATATTACTCAGCAGAGGGTAAACTGCTAGTGTTGCAGTAACTCTCATGTCACTAATTTCATTACTGTACCGAAATATGCTACTGTAAATTAACTAGTACATGATGGAGTGTTATAAATAATTAAAACTAAAACTGCAACTGACAAAATGAATGAAGCAAGAACATTCTGTAACCCAGTGTTCTTCCTACTCGACTTCATAATTTTCTAATTTGAGTAAAACACTAAATCTGAGTCTGTCTGAACACAGAAAGGAATTTGTTAATATCATTTACTGATTTGGAAAGTACCTTTGTTGGAAAGAACTTGAAACATGTTAAAATCTGCACATAAGTTACTCTATGACGGAACATCAGTCCACGTCACACAACACAAACTGTTCCTTTGTCACTCTTCCCAGGTCCCTAGGTGAAGCCAAAGGGAGCATGTCACAGAAGTGGGGACCACCCAGGAAAAAGCTGCTGCTGACAGCAGGACATCAAGTCCTAAGAAGGAACACATCCTACCTGGTCTAAGAGGACAGGGAAAGAGATGGGCTTCTCCAGTCATCTCAGCTGACACAGCTTGATACTTGAGGATGTGAGCAGGAGCTCTCTGTCTCTCATCAGCCAGGCTCTCCCACAGCAATATCTGCTGTACAGCACTGCAGGCAAGGCTGGATGCTGGGTGGAGGGCAGAGGCAGGAGAATTAGGTTCTGCTTTGGCATGTGAGGTTAGAGCAGTTCAGCTTTTGAAGTCTAGAGATGTGAAGAAACAGGTCAACAGCGCATGTATCTTTTGGAGTCAAATTGTTTGGCAGTTTTCTGTTGTTTTTTTGTTTTGTTTTGCTTTGCTTTTTAATTTTCATTCTATAGTTTCACTGAAATAACAGGTTTCTTTTTTTTAGACAGACATGAAAGGGGCTGACAACTTCTGCTCCTTCATTATCTCCAGATGGATTCCATATTCTGCTACTTCACTCCTCCTGTCCTCCTGCTCTGTCTTCTCTGAAGACAGAAGAAGAGCTTTCTACCTGCCTTTATTTTTTTTAATTTTTAATTTCTTGGTGTTTATTTACGGGACAAAAAGATTTATCAATTAATCTACTGTTTATGCTGTTTGAGCTAGCCCTGATCTTCACTGGAACAGAGCACCATCCCTGCCAATGTGCTGGGACTAGACCCTGCACAGCTTCCTGGTGGTGTAGCTGTGTCCTCCTCCAGAGCAGTGGGTGGGATTCTGAGGAGGGATAGCCCCAGGATGAACTCTCAGGGAGAAATCCCTGTGAGGAGAGAGCTCTGACCTTGTTTCTGCAGCCTGCAAGAAGGGCTTCCTACATCTCTGGAGCCCACCATGGCACAGAAGGGTCCCTAGTGGCACTGGCTTAGGTGGCTCCATGGACATCTCTGGGCTGCTGGCTGGCTGGTGGGCTGCATCCACCTCCCCACCAGTGGGAAAGAGGGGAGGCAGAAGGGGAAAACTTCACCTGTCTGCATAAGCCTGACTTGTGCAGTTACACTGCAACAGATGGAAATCCTCGGGGACAACAGTCCTCCTGCTCCACAGTGTAAGGCAGCTCCCCCGGCAGTGCTGGAACAGGCACAGCAGGTGAGAATGGCCCAGGGGAGAAGGTCATCTGGAAATGCCTTCCGACAGTGGGAGAAAGGATCCTCTACCCATCTGTCCTGCCCACCCTGGTTCTGGTACACTCCCTGGGAAGCCAAGCAGGGGACCAACAGCCCGTTCTAGTACAGACAGCCCGC
Organism: Calyptomena viridis; assembly: GCA_013390005.1. Lineage (NCBI taxonomy): Eukaryota > Metazoa > Chordata > Aves > Passeriformes > Eurylaimidae > Calyptomena > Calyptomena viridis. The sequence goes on along the minus strand of WEIV01010462.1, from coordinate 106,520 downwards.
AGGCCACCCCAGGGAGTCTTGGGACCATATGAGGAGCTTTGTCAGGCACTGGGCAATGCTGGAAAGAACAGGATGCTTCTGCAGGGATGCACTTCCCTGGGAGATCTTGACTTCTGGACAAAGTCATGTAGCTGAGAGCAGAAGCCTGTAATACCACTCTGGCATGGATGAGAATACTAGCGGGGTGTGCTATGTATAAGCAAGGATGTTTATAATTCTCACTTTTTTATAATGAAGAAGGATTAATCCTGTCGTTGCTAATTTGCCGTGACAGACCAGCTGACATAAAACTCCTCCAAGCTACAACGGGTGTTCACAGCTGCCGGAGCCAGAGGTTGTTAAGCACACAGTTAACTCCTACAGACCAACTATTTCCTTTTTTTTTTTAATAACCATTTCTTTAAGCAAGTGTCTCCTGGTATTTTAAAAAGTCATTTTAATCAATTTAAAATTAGTAACGAAACAGCAAAATCCTTAGGGCCTGAAAGCTCCAATCTCTGCCACGCTGGAAGTGATGAGTCAGCTCCAGCACGGCCGCCATGGAGCCGCTGAGGGCCGCCCGTGAGAGCTGAATTAGGTCACTCGGTTTGCTATTCACGGAGCGGTGCCCGTCCCCGCCATTGGATGGTTCCCTCTTTCTAAGGAGAGCTGCTTTCTAAGGAGAGCCCTCTAACTCCGAGGGCACTGCCGTGGCACCTCGCTGCTGCTGCTGCCGCCGCCGCGGCTCCGTCCTGTGTATTTGTCGGGCAGGAGCACGACGGAGCCTCTCCAAGAGGAGGGAAAGAACGGGAGGGCGACAGGACAGAGCACAGACAGCGTCCTGTCCCGCTCCCGCAAGGCCGTGCGGCGTCTCCTCGGACTCCTGCCCTGATCACTAATCCGTGCTCTGCTTGGGCCAGGAACGGGAACCAGAAGTGCTCAAAACCCAAGGAAGGACGTCGAGGGCCGTCATGAAGGGAGCACCGTGCGACTGCCGTTCCCCTGGCTGGGAGAAGGGGACAGGAAAGCTGTGTGCAGCCCTCTTGGGCACAGCCAGGCTCTGCTGGAAGCAAGAAGGCTGCCCCGGAAACACAGATGTGAATCACCACCAGCCTCCAGCACTTACTTGAATACATTGGTGACCCGCGACAGCCAGCGCGACCTCTGCATCCCTGCCCAGCTCCACTCCAGGGTGAGAAGAACTGGACAGGTGGGAAAGCACAGACGTCAGCTCGGCTCCTCTTGCTTTGGCAGCTGTCCAAACCCTCTTCTTGTGCTGAGGCCAGTTATTCCTCCCCGGTGCTGCGGCACAGAGAGACTCGGACACGGCAAGGGTGTCCCCTCAGTGACAGGGAACAGGCAGGGCTCGGCCGGGCTGTACAGCAGGGGCAGAACACAAAGAACTGCTCGTGCTTTCCTAGAACCGGTTTCACTTCCCATACAAGCATCTTGCAAGGTGCCTCAAGTAATGCTCTGAGTGCTCTTTGGCTACATACATATTAAACAAGGAGCTATACATATTAAACAAGAAAGAAGAAAGATTTTCTGCCTATAATTTGTTCTTTACTGACAAACAAAAGGTTTGGATTGAATCCACTCTACAGCAAACTTTAAAAGGGCCTTAGGCTGAAATTATTCAATAGAAAGAACTGAAGAGAGCCCAGGGCATTTGAGAAGGGCTTATCCCAAAAAGCAAGGTTTGTGGCTGGTTTGGTTGAGTTTTTTAAGAAAATCAAACACTCCCTTTTTTGGCATTAACATGATAGACCAATAAAGATTTAGCAGTAGCACTGCATCAGCCTCCCAGAAATACACTAAACAACTGCTCCCTTTACTAGATCAGCTGCTGGAGCAGGTGTTAGAGTAATATCTGAAAGCAGAAAGGAATTCCTCACTAATAATTCCTCACTGAAGGACAAAGGATCCTCTCTATGGCAAGGACCTGTACAGTGCCAGGTCCTGGGACTGCAGCCGCTGCATCCTGACACATGTGTGCCCATATAGCCTGCAGTTCCTTTGGGACAGGTAACACCTTTGTGGCAAAGTGAAATAATGCTATTCTAGGAATCATTAATTTTTTACTTGCAACAGGTAAACCAGCCCATGTTCTACAATCAAGGTAATCACAGCAACATGGAGCTCTTCTAGGTGCAAACACAACCGCTGCTCAGCATCAGCATCACTATGTAGGACAGATGCTCTGCTGTATTCAGAATATATTGCAATAGCTGGCAGGCAATACTGCCATGTGGTCTGTGAAAAATGGCAGATAAAAGAAAAATAGGGAAAATGTTGTAATTATTTAAATGGGCTTGTTTTGATACCAGCAGAAAAAAAGCCTGCCTGAGTAAACCAGTTTTTACCCTGCTATCTTTACAAATGGCTTTTAAAGAATAGAATTGCGGCTGCTGTCCTGTGCCTCTGCCCTGAATCGGGCAATATACCCATGGGAGCAGGCAAAACCTGCCAGAGGCACTGGGACCCCTGGGAGGCCAGTGGAGACAGAGCTCACCAGCTCCCATTCCACACTACCCAGCCAAGAAAACCCAAAGGGAACCCCCCCAAGCAAGTGCCTGAAGCCTGACAAGATGACTGCTACAGCCTTGCCACTCAGTACACTGGCCAAACATACCTTGTTCAGCCAGGAAACTGGGAAAAGCAGCTTTCTTCGGCTAAAGAGAGGAAGCCCTAATACAGGGACCTTCCTTAGCTGGGAGCTGGCTGCCTGCAAAAGGTTGTCTTGGGAGTTACCCACATCACAGGCTTTCCATGCTCCTGGCAGGTTGTCTCATGCCTGCCATTCTGGAACTAGCTCAAGCACAAATGGTCTGTGACCTGTGAAGACAGAGAAAAGAGCCATCATAAGCTGCGGGACCAGGGCAGCTTTTGAGTCCAATTCCTGCTCCAGCAAATGTCCTCTTCCTTGCAACAGCCTTCAGAAGGGTCCAGCCATTTCAGAACCTGGAGCTCCTGCATTTGTGCTTACCAGCTGCCTGAACTCCCAAGTGTTGGCATTTCTGAAACTGCAGTCTCCAGAGACCCAGAAGAAGATCTGAACACACTGGGAAGCGCATCCATCCTGCTGCTGCATGGCAGCCCCATGCCTATGTCTTCCCTAAGCCTCTCGTGTTCAAAGAGTGGTTTTGTCTCTGCCAGGGAGGAGCAATGTGACAAAATTGCTCCCTGCTCACCTATTACTATTCAGCTGTGATAGAGACATAAGATTTTGGCTCGCACCCTGATTTGCTCACTGAAGAGAAGTCAAGATGAACCAAAATGGTTGAACAGCTTTCTTTTTTTTTAAATTAATAAGTGGGTTTAATTAATGATAGAAATTTAAGCCTTGGATCCCTGGAAGGCTCCAGGGTGACAGGTCTAGTGCAATGGTAAATGGTAGAATAAGCCTGTAAAATCTGGGTGTAAGATTTCAAAGACATTCCTCTAATGTCCCAGAATGGGCATCACAGGCATTCCTGAAGTAAATAACAGAATAATTTAAAGAAACAAGAAAAGCTTGCTTTATCTATCAAAAAGCAGGTAGGAAGAGAACACAATGACAATTTCTCTATAAGTCATGTATAACAGCACCCCACAAATGTTGCCTATCCTGCTGAGGCCTCCTGGGCTCCCCACCTTTCTCTATCCTCCTATTGGTCAGCACAAAGACTCCTCAAAGACACGCCTGGAAGAAGACTCAAATTCAAGGACAGACTTTGTAGTGAAGCAACAAAACAATATTTAGTGCTTTAATGACAAAATCTGTTATGAGTATCACCATTTCACTTCCCAGCTTGTTTCCTTTCTTACTATTACTACTTTACTTACTACTACTTCTTACTTACTATTTACTACTACAGTGCTCGGACAAGGGGTTTGACTGAAACAGTCTCTTGTGGATAAGAACATGGGCACCCAAGAAAAAAATTCTACTTCAAATTACTTCTGTGGAAGGCAGAGGTGGTCTTAAATATCTGATATGTGCATGTGGCCTGCAAGATACAGTGCTTGCTAAATGAAAAGTATTAAACATTACATTTTCAAGGTTTCTTTTTAATTTCTTTCTATTTGTTCAATATTTTCAAGTGTAACACATGGAAGGAAAATGAAGTGACTGACAACAGATGATTCTGTATTGTTGTCTTTGGTAGCACAAAGGGAAAATGCAATGAATTCTTGCATGAGCACAACAAACAGAAGTGGTGGTCACCTACACTGCATCTGGAAATATAACCAGGTACTTTCTTCAGAAATGGCATTACCTTTCTTCAGCACAGCCTAGGCATTAGCTTAAATACACAGCACATTTCCAGCATATCTAACTTACAGCAACTTCCGTCATGAACCTGAGAGTACATTAAAGGGTACTAGCGATTATAAAGCATGTACTAGATCAAGGAGATTCTCCTGCAATTTTCACTTAAATTAAATTTAAACTATAATTTACACTACCCTGCTAACAAACAGGGAAAGAGGCACTGTAAGTGTAGCAGCAGGCATGCATATCTTCATTTAATCTTCCCTATTTTTAACTTGTGGTTAAACTTAACAGACTTCCAAGTGCAAATAGATTGAAGCTCCATCTAGTGCCAGGGGCCGGGAAGTTACTGAGAGATTTGCACTCCAAAAACAGCGAACATGCTCGCAAAACTACGGAGGAGCAGCGGCCAGCCTGGCATCGCAGAGCTGTCCCAAGCAGTCGAGAATGCTGTGGAAATGCTTCGTGTTAAAGCTGCTGTACCTTGGGCCAGCAGAGACTGGACAGGGGCACAGCCCCCAGACACACCCGCCATGGTGAGAGGGGTCCTTGCGTGCCCAGCAACTCACTCCCTGCCCTGCTCCATCACAGACATGCTCTGCAAGACTTCTCGTGCATCCAGGGAATCAGGCACTCCTGGTGCATCCCAATTCACCCGATCCAAAACCAAGCTATCAATGGTTCTGAAATGCCCTTGCTATTTAAAAAAATTTTGAGCACCTGCCAGCAGGTTGCCATTGTCTCCTCCACAGACACCTACTAATTGTAACACAGAAAATGGGTGTCTATTACAAACACACAAAAAAGTCTAGCTGGTGTTAATGTTCCCTTCCTCTCTTCTTCTGCACTTTTTCTTGCAATGGCATCTGCTAGAACTGCATCTGTTTCTGGCTCAGTAACCAAACCATGCTGCATGTCCCAACTGCTGTACCCATGCCTTTCTAACCGAAAACGAGGAGTAGGTTTGTGTAGCAGAGTTGTTCTGATTGTTCAGTCAAAGTAACATATTGGTTTGGGGGTTTTTTACATATTGAAGTCACGTATTTTCATTTAAGAAAAGTGGTCCTCATTGCACATGTTAAATTTGAGTTTCAAAGAAAACTGAAATGAAAGGCATCCTTTCACTCTCCTTGTTAAATGTAACCCACCCAAGTTACAAGTTTTTAAAAAGCACTATGCCAACTGGGCACAGAGTATAGACAAGCTATAGTAGATGCATCTGTCCCACGTTTGTCTTCACATAACCTGAGTATGCACTGGGAGCTCCACCACTGGAAACACGTGGAACCAAAGAGCAGGTGTGAGAAGCTGTGGGCACTCCAGGTGCCACCTGATGATGTGGTGCAAGCAGCACTGATGCATGAGGATGTTGGGAATATAGACAGGTGAGGACAGAGAATTACACAGCAAATGACTGGATTTTTCTTCTTCACAGTACCAACACTACAAGTCCACTCCCAGTTGTGTAAAGGCTGATAGCAAAAACCCAGTGTCTGCTTAGGAACAGTGCCCAGACACTTCCTCCACTGGCTCTTACTATGTGGTCACAGCAGTGATGCTGGGGGACAACCCATCCATGGACAGGGGTACAAACAAGACCATGACCTTCTGAAGCTCCACCAGGTCTCTGGAGATGCCAGGTGAATGTGGTGCTGGAGGAGCTGCCCTGGCTCCCCCAGCCTCAGCAGTGACTCTGCCCATCACATGTGTCACCTTCCACAACAAATGGTTTGGTCGAGATATGGAATGACTTCTTGTCTTTAGAGAGGTACCTTGGAAGAAAATGTTCTAAATGAAACCACACCATTTTCAGGCTGCTTTCCCCTTTACTCAATTCTACGTTCCCCTGTTCCTTCCATTTCCATTTATATATTCCATTATATTCTTAATGTTTCCTTTCACCCATACCAGAGTGGCTGCTCTATAGTTGCACAGTGTTAGACTTTCAGATTGAGTACACCTCTTCTAAGCACGTAACTAATGTATTTTAAAACTCTTCTTTTATCATATTTTGTGATTATGTAAACAACTTTGAGCAGAATAATTTTCATATACTTTGTTTCTCAAAAACATGATATTTATTTGACTGGATGCAATTGAGAGAAAAGCACTACAGTTATGGCAGAAATAATTCTGTCAGTGCTGAAACTATGTAGCACTTCTACTATCAAAAATTCACAGCAAAATATTCTAAATAGTAAATATACACTGGTTCTTCTTTGACGAGCTAACAGCAGGCAAGTTGACTTCTTCTCATAGCTAGGATGGAGTTGTTTGTGGCTAAAGAAAAACTTGATATCAAATTAAAAATAAATTAAAAAAAAAAGAAAAATCTTTAGCCATTTCTGCTTCATTAAAATAATAATATTTGTAATTTTATAGAGCATTATAAGGTTAGAACTGTATAACTTCTCTGAGAAAATATGGCTTTTTAGACTTCAGAATGATTATTAAATGCTTTTACAGAAATTAATGTTTTGGGTAGAAATTCTGTATCACAGATAAATTTATGTATCTGTGCTCCAAAAATCCCTTTGATTTTTAACAAGTAACAATCATTAACAGCAAAATCATCAGAAGAGAAAATAGCACCCAGACAAACACATTTACAGACCTGTCAGTGAAAGCAAGTTAAATGAAGGAAGTAACGCCCTGAACAAGCTTCAGAGCTCCCCGGCTGCAGCATGTGGGCGACGGCAGCAGAAAGCGGTGCAGAAACAATCCCCTACAGGCACCGAGCTGGGAACACAGACTGAGAGCACGTCCCCAGGACACAGCCAGGGTGGGGTCCTGCAAGAGGGGTCCCCCTGTTCCTGCTGTGCACCACAACGCAACATGACAGGAGCAAAAGGCTGGGTTTTTTTCCTTAGTGCATGCTAGTGCAGTGAAAAAATGCAGATCAGCTATTAAAAAGGTAAAATTGTATCCACCGGTCAACTGTGACAGAGAAAACACCAAGCAGATGAAGCCTGAGAAAAGTTAAATGTCCTCTTTCATCTCCCATCGTTTCTTGCTGTTGTCAGAGAAGTGCCAGGTTCAGGCTTCAAGCCACAATAAGATGGTTACCTGTTTAACCACACTGCACACACATCCGTAAAAAACTGATGGTGTCAAGATCCTGTGCTTGCTCTGCTCCTTTTTCCACCTTTCTGCTTTCCCTCCTTTTAACTTTGTGCTTCTCTAACTCCCTTACTGCATTCCTTAGCCTCAGTTTTGGCTTTTCAGATTAACTTCCATGCAACCTTTCACCCACTGCAACAGCCAGTTCCCAGAGGCATGTGATGAGTCACCACCAGCTTGGACAAAAAAACGTAAAGACTTTGGATTGAGGATGCTCCCACCTTCCCTACACTGTGTCAAACTATCTACAAACTTACTGAATTTTACAGTACATACTCTTGTTTCATAACTGAAAAGTTAACAGTTACCTATCAGGGTTCTGTTTGCTTGATTTAAAGCAAAACAAAGTACTGCAGGATCTAAGCACACCGAGGAGCCCAACTGTTTGATAACTGTGAAAGCATAGAAAGCTGGGTTGTATGGGCCTAATTATGCACTTCTCACTCCTATAGGAGCTCACCATTATGAACTAGAGATTACCTGTCCAAGTAAGTATTTACATATAATGTACATCAATTTCTACGATTAAGGTTTATTTTTTGTTGGCCACTTGAAAGAATTTACCTAAAGATGAGTGAAGTTCTATGACTTCAGGCATTTTTTTTTAGTGCTTTGACCAGTCTATAAATCACATCTACAAAGAACTGTCCTTCCTCATATTTTAAGTACTTCTGGAATCCATCAAAATGGAAGCGTCTTCATATCCTTATCTGACAGCCACATCTCTATCCCTACACTTGCACCTGATTTTCAGAGTTACATTTTAGGTTTGTTCTGTTTGAATTTGATGGTCAAATAAGGGATAAGGAAGGGAAACTCCTCAGAACTGCTTACTGATCCTTAGGAAGGTAAAGGTTTTGCTGAGCTAGCTGTATTGGTAAAACTATACCAGGCCAAACTCCTCTACAGAGATGAAACTCTCATCCACATGTGAAGTTAAACCATTGCTACAAACAATGCAAAACTCACCAGAGAAGCATCTTCTTTTAAGAACTTTCCGGATGGTTTAAGCACTGTTGTAAGCACTGTGCTCTCTGCAGCACAGCACAGCAGAGATGCCAGCTATGCTGGCACGGGACAGGACCTTCTTCATGTTCAGGTGTAGCTGTGCAACAGAACTCTGCACTGTGGTCTTAATGATTGCTGCATCTTGTACTACTGTATTTTTTAAACATAGCTTCAAGTTTTCAACTCATTAGTATGTCGTTTTTACAATTTGCATCTAGCTAACACTCATTCCAGCCTTTGGTGGCTTCCTGGGTTTTCAGCCAAGTCCCTCAGGTAGCCATGGAAGGACCTCATGCAGCCCGTCCCCTCACAAGGCTGACACAGCTCCCAGATGTCACCAGCTGACTTGCAGCACTTGTAAATCAATGTTCCCCTCTGCACTTCTGAAAGCACTTGTGGTGAAGAGACAGATCACCACAGGAACCCAGTCTGGTCAGGAAGGGAAGTCACCAGAGCAGCACTCACACGGGCACCAGCCGCTGGCACCAGAGCCACAGCATGTGAGTGAACCCTGGCTCCGTGAAATTTAACTCCACAGAGAAGCTCAGCTGCATTCTGCTGCTGGTTGCTTGTCCTCTTGTCTGTACAGAAATGCTGATTACAGTTATCTCCAAATGGTAAAAACACCAACTTGGTGAAAAATAGGTAGAATCTGGGACATCATAACAGTTCAATTCGATGATCTCAGAGGTATTTTCTAACCTAAATGATTCTATTGTAAGAAATCCTACCTTTGACTGTCTCACCATTCCAAGCACAGCAGCAGTTCTGCTAGTTACAAGGACTGACAGAAAACCCCAAGTTACATTATTAACAAAAAAGCCCTCCTTCAAGTTTTTGGCCAATTTCAACTTTTCTGTTACCGAGATAAAAGCAGTCAAGTTTCTCACAAAGCTATAAATAGTGAGTACACACTGGCTAAGCACAGACGGTACTTTAAAATTCTTTCAAATGATTGTTTTTCTTAGCTGTGATCCAACATCAATTTTAGACAAAGTTCTGAACTGAAGGAAAAAGACCAGCAATTGTTAGAAGCTGCACAAAATCCCACCAAACTGTGGCTATAGGGTGCAACTAAATTCCAGAAAGAACAAATACCAGGCAAAATGTAGGAAAAGACTGAAATGCAAGAAATCACTATTTCAAAACTCTTTATCATACAGCTATAGCTAACAATCAGCCCATTTCATATGTCCACCAGTCCAGCCACTGATGTTAAAATGACCCACTATACTTATCAATTTTAACAACGATATTTTATATATATATATAAATCCTTTACTTAACAAATGCCTCAGCTTTCAATTAAGTCTGATAACAAAAAAAACCAAAACCCTGGAGGTCCCTGCTCTTACAATCTTTAACATACAAAGCACACCTTAATTTTCTTAAATCCAACAGACTCAAAGGTGGTGCTGCAGTAGTGTCTATACAAATAGTATTATAATGATTGTATAACATAGAGCATAACCAAATGAGGCACCTAAGAGAGAAAAAAAGAATTGAAGGATTATGACTTTCAGAAGCAGCACTGGTGACTGCTGAATCTGCAAATTATACAAGCTACCTGGTAGCTTCATAACATTAAATAACAGTAACCCAATTTAGATTTCACTTTCTAAATATATTACTAGAGTTATTTCACAAATAACATGACTAGAAGCTGAGCTACTAAAGCAAGTGGAAAATCCTCTACTCTCATTCTTCCATTTCTGTTCAGAAGATCCCAGACTTCCATGATCACCTGGTCTTTGCAGCTCTTACAAAAGGTGATACTCCCTGTGAGGCAGCGCCAGTATTGCTCTGCACTCTAACACCCAGGTGAAACATTTGCTTTGTCAAAGAGGTGAGGAGGCATTGAATCACCATATGTGAGCCTACTGAGGCTCTGGAATCCCAGGATTCCAGGAAATCAGCAGCTTTTCCCTTGGGCCCCAGCCCAGCTCTGAGCTGGCAGTAACCAGGGGGTCTCTGTCTCCTGTGAAGCAGGACTGGATGTGGGCTGTGAGGGAGGAGTGCTCAGGAAGGCACAGCTGCTGCTCCTGGGTCAGAAGGGGTGAACAAATGCCTTGGAGGGTGGCTACATGCAAGAAGGAAAGATCCCTCCAGGCAAGAGGGGCTTAGCCTTTGGATAAAGTCACAGAAACCCATGGGTTCTTGTATGAGATACCTGAATGCTCATACCAAACAGCCTGCTGTCCATACAGAGCCCCCCTCTCATTAATCAAAGGATAATGATGCTACTAGCATAGCAAACAAGTAGCTCCTAAATCCCCAAGGCCTGCCCCTGGGTGATGAGATGTCTGCCTCTATATCCATTAAATCCACTTACTAAAGTGACACAATTTGGAATTATCGCAGCTTGGAAAAAAAAAACCAACACCAAATCAAACACATTTTGGTTGAACTCTAAAATTAATGAACCCATCAGCCTTGCGTTCATTTCAGATGGATGCATTGCATTCATTAAAAAGAGAAGTGACTCTCAATGGTACCTTCAGACAGAAGAGAACCTTTTCTCCTCATGGAAGGAATCTGAGGAGGGAGGATGATGAAGGCAATCCAGACTTCACAAAAAGCTTGAGTTATTTAAAAAGCCAAGAGCAACTTTAAAGCCTGTAACTCATTGGTAAATACAATGACATGAGCACATTTCTGGGATACATGGATGGTCCTGTCCAAATTCAGAAGGGAAAAGTCACTGTGAAAATAAAATAGAGGCAAAATTTAAGGAATTAAGCTAAAATATGCAAATGAGCTCTTCTCCAAGCAATTCGTACTAAACAACACTCAATCCCATGACAAATTGAACTAGGTTTTTAAAGGACTAAGAACCCTGACGTATGCTGGAGGGACATCCATTATAAATACCTAGAGATACAACCTCAGGAGAAGACAGATTAATTTATTGTATCCTGTGCCTTGACATATCCACATATGAGCTCTCACTTCTTGAATTATAGCCACAAAGCTATTGACACAAAAAGCCACGTCATATCCCACCTGTCTCCAATGCCCCGAGAATCACAACAGACACCCAGTAAGGCAAAACCACCCTGATCAAAAGGAAGTGATTACCCCACCAATTTCAGTGTTACAGAAGACAGACAGAGCCATTGCCCCAAAAGAGAGTCTTAAGGTTGTTGGTGAACATTCCTGAAACCCAGGACAGTCTTGGAACAGCCATCCTGCCCAGGGCCCAGCATGAGCGCAGCAAACATCCCGCACCAGCCCCGGTGTTGTAAGGGAACGTGGAAACTAAATTACTGCAAGAGAGACTTGGTGTAACCTGGAAGAATAAGCCCCGAAATCGCCGGTTACAAACCGCTGCAGACATACAATGTAACAGATGCTGGTGTGTGAGGCGGGGACCCGCCGGGCCTGCGGGGAGCTCCGGGAACGCTGCACCGGCGGGCGGAGGGCGCGGGGCCGCCCCTCACAGAGGGGTGCAAAGGTACATCTGAGACTATAGAACCAACACAGAAATGTATGGGCTGCGCAGGGGCCGCACGGGGAGGACGGAGCGCCGGCGCCTCGGGGCATTTCCAGGAGCGGGCACCGCTCTGCCCCAGCAGCCCAGCCGTGACCTCCCCGGGTCCCCGCGGGACCGCACTCTGCAAGGGCAGCGCAGCGCCGTTCCTTGGGCCC
>WEIV01010462.1:55118-93620 GCA_013390005.1 Calyptomena viridis | reverse complement strand
TGATGCCGCGGGTGCGGGCGGGCCCCGGGCTGATCTCCGAGGACAGGTGCGGACGGAGCCCTCGCCGGCCCCGGGGTCAAGTCACCGACACGCGCCCTGCGCCGTTTAACGGGCCGGGCCCGTGATCGCCGAAGCAGCGGCTCCCGCGCGCAGAGCGGCCGCGGAGCAGCGCGGATTGTGCCTAACAAAGCCCTGTGTTCTGGAGCACTTCCTGCGGGAAATCACGGCCTCGGCCTCTCCACACGAGACAGCAGCGTTTCTAAATAGAAATGAAACAATAAAATGCTGCCGTGCTAACCCTGAGTTCTTTCCTTTGACAGCCAGGAGAAATAGATATGATTGTAGGAAAAGACCGAGAGGGTTTCTTCACCAATGGTCTGACCCTTGGTGCAAAGAAGTGCTCTGTGATCAGAGATAGCCTGTATGTTGATGGTGACTGCACAATGGACATCAGGACAAAGAGTCAAGGTGGTGAGCCGACATACAATGTTGCTGTAGGCAGAGCTGGACGAGGTAAGCACCATTTTCTCTGCCTTCATATCGCTAAATTAAGAATGTAACCCTAAGCATAGACTCCAGCTGTTATGAAAACCAGACCCCTGTATTTAATGAGTAATTTTGAGAAGTGATGCAAAGGGGTGGATGGTAGTGCTCTGGCTGAGTTCTGCCTGGGAATCACTGTCATCCCTGTTCCCACCTGTGTCCTAGCCCAGCACCAGGCTGTGTGATGGTTAAACAGATCCCCAACAAGCAGGAAAGAGCAAGCTGCAGCTCCAAGTACACTTACCTGGTATTCCATTACTTGGTATCTGAAGCTCAGGAGGAGTCTGTTAAAGATGGGCAGTGACTGCAGCTTTCTCACTGTAAACTGCTCAATGGAAAGTTTATTCTGCAAAGATGTGAATCCCTTATATGAGCTGTTCTTACTTGACTTTTAACAAGTTCTACACTAACTCTCCTTGCACTTCCTATTGAGCTTGCTGAAGTCTGTCTTCAAGCAAAAAAGCCTGTCCAGTTTGGTATCACCAAGAAATGTGCTTCATGCTTGGATGCCTGCTTTTTGTGCTCATTTAACTTCCAGTAAAAGCTATTGTGGGGCAGGCACTCAACTGGGATATAAAACACTGGCTTTGAGTGGCATGCTTTGTGTTAGGGACTCTGGGGCTCATGGTTTCAGGCTGGCTGTGGAACAGGTTCATGAGCGACAAACTTTTGTTTTGCTTGTAGGTGTAAATCCAAAAGCAGAGCTGAAGGTGTCTGTAGGGTAGAGCCTGGGGCAGAGATGCAGGAAGAGGGTTGGCAGCGCTGAAGTGAAACGAGCAGAGTTCTGACTTCTGAAATACCAATGAGAACTGTCTTAAGCTTTTATAAAGAAACTGCTATGGAAATAGAATTGTAGAGTCATTAAGGTTGTAAAAGCCCTCCAATATCCTCACGTCTAACCATTGCCCCAGCACTGCCAAGGCCACCGTTAATCCATGTCCCCAGGTTCCACATGGCTGCTAAATCTCTCTAGGGATGGGGATTCCACCACTGCCCTGGGGAGCCTGTGCCAGGGCTGGACAACCCTGTTGGTGAAGGTTCCCTAATATCCAATGTAAACCTTCCCTGGCGCAACTTGAGGCCGATGTACGATCACCTGTAGGTAGGCTGGCTGCAGTATTCCCAGATTGGCAAACAGTCCTTGGCCTGTGGCAGCCCAGTGCTCATTGTGTCCCTGTCCCTGCTGGGGACATCTGCTGGCAGCTCCCAGTGGCACTTGCTGGTGAGGAGCCTCTTCATGTTCCTTTCACCAAACAATCCTGACACCTTGCTGGCACTGGGGGAGCAAGGAGAGACTCAGCATGACAATGGTCCCTGCATTTTGCACACAAAAAGCATGATTTATAGTTGTGTTGTTGCATGGGAAATCTCAGCCCAACTTACCTTGTGTTTTTTTTCCCAGCATCAGGGCAGTTACTCTGGTCCCTATACCAGCAGTGACTGCTACAGCCCAGAACAAGGGAGTGTTTCTCTGCTGCTCTCCAGTCACATTGTGCACACACTGCACCTCTGCCCCACCCTGGGTGTTTAAGCTGCAGCCAGGGTTTCCTTGCTGGGTGGTGACTGATGGTGAGAAGCAGTGTGATGCTTTCTTTGAGATAGCTGGTGGCATTTTTCTTAGCAGCGAACTCTTAACTTCCATAGTTACATAAAATTTCTGAGATTAGCTTGTGCCTTCTCCCAACCCTGTCTACATCTATGTTTTTACAAAACTATTAAGCTAGCTTAGTACCCAAAAACTAAATCTTGAATTTGAGGGTGTTTATTGCACTGCCTAAAACTTGCATTATTTCCTTGTCTAACACACTCTTTTTAAAACTTTTTTCTTTTCTCTTTCAGTCTTGGTCTTTGTAATGGGCAAAGAAGGGGTCCATGGAGGCGGATTGAATAAGAAGGCATACTCAATGGCAAAATACTTGAGAGACTCTGGGTTCTAGTTGTTAGGCAGACTGTTAAGTATTAGGGGAAGATTGCTATTAAACTTTCCTGGCGGTGAGCTTTAAACCTTACATTCTGGAAACTTTACTAGCAATGCAGGGTGATGGGGTATGAACCTGTGTCTCCTTTGTATCCCTTTGTCGGTGGGGAAAGGTGTTATTTTTTTTTTTTCCCTTTAATTCTGTTCATTTCTGTTTTGTTTCCTTGTGTACTCCAGCATTGGTTATAGTCATGGGAAAGGAAGGTGTCCATGGAGGGACACTCAACAAGAAAGCGTATGAACTGGCTTTATACCTGAGGAGGTCTCATGTCTGAGCAGCCTCTCCCCATCCACCTAGCAGCTGTCTGCACCACCACCCGCTTGTGCTCAGTGCTACCAGACTGTAGATGGTAGTTTGTGTTTTTTATTTACCCATTTCCTACTGTCATAACTCCAGTTTCCCCTTGGTCATCTCTGTAACCACTGTAGGTAACCAAGCCTATCTGGCACCACCACAACGAGGATATGCATGATACCTTGAAACTCGGGAGGGGAACAGGCCAAGCGTAGGCTCTGCTTCGTCTTAGCAGTTAGTATGACATTGACAACTAAACCAACTGAGTTACTAAACAAGGTGCCGATTGTACAATCTAATTTGATCAATGCCTCTTCAGCACTTTGAGCAAGTCACGGCTCACTAGTCTTCCTTTCATAGAGCATGGTTGGGAGGAAAAAAGTGCATGCATATCTTCACTTCTGTGTTGCTCTTTGTTTCTGTTTTTTAAACCCATGTGTTTGCTTACACCCATTTTTATAGTGCCTGGTTTGTTTAACCAATTTGCCACTCAAAAGCTATTAATGTCACGTTAGTTTTGTTGTTGCACTTCATTGTAGGCTTAAGTCTCTTATTTTTTCTTGATGGTGTCTGAAGCTTGTACTGCTAAACAAGTGCAATCACAAAACTATGAAAGGGTACAAATGCACTTCCTCCCATGACCTTAAAACCACCATCCCAGGGACTCCCCAGACATTCCATCATTGCAATAGCTCAGACACTTTTTTTTTTTTGCCAGCTCCTGTTCTGTAGTTGAGTTGTGCAAGGCTGCCACTTGGGCCATTAGTTAGCCCGGCGTAACCAGCTGGAGTGTGTCTGGTTTCAGTTTCTCATAGGACCAATTTTAATTTGCAGCTTGAGGGTCGGGGGGGAGGGGGATGGGGGTTGCTTTTGTTTTTTAATATGAAATTGCAATGTCATTGTGGAAAACTGCCACCTTCAGCTACCCTGGGAGCTCTGCCTGGCTTCAGTTTTTCTGCCAGATCACTCAGTGGTGCAGAGTTTGGCTGGCTGCTCTGAAGCCACTGTTTGGATGAAGGTTGGTAGTTTACAAGCTAAACTGTCAAAATGCCATTTCAAATTTAAAATCTTCATTTGGCCTGTCACACCCTTGCTGCAGAAATGATGGAGTGAGCTGCCTTGTGCACGAGTCATCTGAAATGTCTGTAACCAAACTCAGTTCAGGCATGGTTCTGACCTGTATGTCCATTGCAAGAACTGCAGAACTCTGTATACTAAAGAATAAATGGGAGATGGTAGTGGTTGGAATAACTGACTTGGCTGTCTTGTGATGAATTTTTTAATATGTATTCTGTGCCATACTATTGTTTAAAAAAAAAAAAAGAACTGTTGCTATTGTGAGATGGATTTTAACTGACTCCGAGGGTTTCTTTCAACTGGCACTACCTTAGGGACATTCTAGTATTTGCTTCTATTGTTGGGCCTTGTGGATAATGTACAGATTTAAACAAATTCTTGTCGCTGATTTGTCCATTTCTTTCCCTGCACTTTGTTACATCTGGGATACAGTCTAACTCATCTGATTTAATATGCATTTCAAAAAATGCCATAACTATTAAAAACACCTTGTTTACAGACAGATGAAATAAATTTATTCCAACCAAACAATCAGACTGACTGTTGGTAATTTTTCCCCCCCACCCAGGAATCCTCCGAGACTGGCTAACGCAAGGTCTAAGTGCGGTTCTGTTTTTCAAGGCAGCAGAAGTATGATAATATAACTGGTCAAAGGCCAGTCTTTGGGGTCATCTTAAATTAGATGATGTCTTGTCACTTAACTCCACATTTACCCATCTCTCTGGTGAGGAGTTCCTGTCCTGTGAATGCCCAGTATGTCCTCCCTAAAACAAGGTGTAGGAGACTGCACAGGACCCAGCAACAGCATCAGGGGTGGTCTGGCTGGGTCAGTGCACAGAAGGTGGGGATGTGCTCCCCTCATCCAAGGAGGAGGCAGATTTAAGGTCTCCACTGCCCCAAAGGATTCCACCTGTATTTGTTAATTCTACCTGAGGACTCTCAAACCACAGACCCATTGGGATGAGATGGTGAATCTGTAGCAAGGCTTGGCCTTCCTGAGCCCTGACACTAGTCAGGTGCTACTGGGCATGACCCAGAAATGCCTTTGTTCTCCCCTCCTTCCCCACACCATCATCAGTGCCAAGCACCTGCTCCTCTACTTGGCACTAGATCCAAGTCTAAAACTTGCCTATATACAGTTTATGTTCTCCCACTGCTAAGTGGCTCCATGTCTGAACTGTATCTCCCAGTGCCAAAGTTGGAACAGACCAACACACACAGAGCAAATGCCTGATCAAGAATTAAGCAGTAGAGAGGATGCAAATCTCCTGCTTCCCCCATAAGACAAATGTGAAGCTGTGTTCTGTGTCTAAACACAAAATTGCACTCACCTTCTGATGCAGAACTCTGTTTCTCCCTGGTTGAGGAATGGGTGGTGGGGGTGAAGATACATCCCCAAAGCTGCTTCTGTGGTAAGGCCAGAGTGGCAGGAATTCACTGCAGGAGCACCTTGGTGGCAGGAACAGCCACCAGCAGCACACACTAGGTACTTACCACATTGATTAGTTTGACATTGTTCCTTCCTGACCAATTCCCCTGTCCCTAGCAGGTGTTCTGCTTGCTAAGAATTAGGTGTTGGGTCAATTAATTTTTCAAACACATTTGCTGATGAATTTCCATAGCAGAATGGTGTCCATACATGTAATTGCAGCCAATACTACAAGCAGGGTAACACAAAGCATATTACAAAGTTTACGTCAGTTCATGGCTGTGGAACTCAGAGCAACAGCAGGGACCTATTTTAAGAAACATCTTTCAGCTTTGTAATTACATTTTCAGAAATCATTTTCCCATTTGGGCTCACCTAGACATGTGCATGCTGAAGGGAAATTTGCCTGGTGCAAATACACCACTACACTGACTGTCCTTAGCCCATGGCTGCTGGTAGCAGTGGTGTGGAGATGAATCATCCTTTCATTATTATCCTTCTACTGTGCCTCATTGTGCAAAATAAACTTTCCCTGTTCCCAGCCAGGCCCAGAGGACAAATGTTCACTGCAGGATGTGTGGCTGCATCGAGTGTTAGGTCAGAAATCACACCTGACGACACCTCAGCTGCCTGTCCCAGGTTCCAGCACTGGGCCTGCAGATGTGCACGTGCTGCCAGGGGAGAAGGAATTGTCCAGAGCACCCTGTTCCTACTTACTGCTCCCTCAGCCGCACTACATGTATGCACCCAGGCTGGTCCAAAACTCCTCCTCAAGCTAGAAGGGATCCCAACAGTTCCACGTTCAGCATCTTTAAAAGCACTTTAACCTCGGTCACAAATGTAGACTACATGATGAATCAAGTCATGCAAAAGTTCAATAAACTCCTTTTGATATTTAAAGTGGAAAACATGTTTATTAACATTCTTTCAAGCTCTCTTTAGTCAAGGCCATATAAAAAAATCTCCATGTTGAGTATACATATGGTTTTACTTTCTACATAGTTACAGAAGTATTATATAGAATTTACCTTTTTTGTGATACACTAGTAAGTACTGAGTTCTGTGAGACAGGTGTAAGCACTTGTTTTCAAATCAGATATTTGAAAAGAACAATTTTTTATACAGAGTTTAGCAGACTAATGCAGCATAAAATGCTCTTGGTAAGAGGTATATGAGCAGAGGATCAATGTAATACTTACCTAAAATTCTTTTTCTATGTGGAACGAAATCTCTCTCATCCCCTAACTCCCACATCCTCACTGGAAACTAGACAAGAAAGTAGTAGCAACGAGGGATAATTAATGTGTTTATGCTGGACCTGACCTTGTGAATTGCTCAAAACTAAAAAGATATATTCTACATTTCCTTATCCTGGGAATTGCTTAATGGAACTGCTTAAACTCGGTTACCGTGGCAAACTCCAAAGGATTATTTGGAATCACTGCTTTGAGATAAAAGTGGAATTTCTTCTCCTTTGTTTCGATACACCAGCACACAGAATATTGATCTGTTCTATGTTTTCCTTTCAGTAGTGGCGACAGTTCTTGGGAAAACTATACAAACATGCAAATACAGGTTTTGTTGGGCCTAAGGGGTAACACATACCTACACATAATAAATATTGCTCTCAGAATGACTCAGTTGTAGCTACAAAATGGAAATAAAAGTACTTCCAGAGAAATCCTGTTTCAACAAAAGACATTTAGAGTCTGTGTGATACTTCTATCGATACAAACTATTAACATTATTCATTAGCATTGTGAAGTCCAGTTTAACTGTTGGTTTTGAGAAGACAGAATGTGTGACTTGAATACCTGAATAAAAAATAAATCTATCAGTAATGATTTAACCCAAGTACTACTACATGAACTGCTGCTCCTATCGAAGAAACCAAACGGATTACAGATTAAAAGAGATTCCCTACGCAAAGGTTTGTAAATAGCCTTAAGAACCCTTTTGTTCATACACTATTGGTCATTAGTAGTCTCAGACAGTATTTGCCACTCTGTACTCCCTGTCCTCACTGGGCTGCAGCTGAACCACTACACTTTCTTCATTCATCCCGTTCTCTGCATCACTGCTATCAATATTGTCATTGTCATCTTCCTCATACTCCGAGGACTCAGTCATGTTCTGATGGGAATGGGACTCTGACAGAGCCCCAAAGGACTGTGTGCTGACCGAGGCCAGTGGTCTGAGCAGAGGAGTGTTCTCAGACACCTCGTTGTCCTCTTGGCTGCTGTCCGTCTCTGAGTCAGAGTCCCCCTGGGAAGGGACCACTTTCTGCTTACAAACAGGACAGGTTTTTTTTGTTTTTGTCAGCCATGGGTCCACACACTTGCAGTGATATGCTATTAGAAAATAAAATACAAGGACATTATTATTCAAGTGAAAAGGACAGAGAAACTTGCTAAACTGTGCTTCTGTTCAGTAACACCTCAGAATTCTAGAATGTAAACCACACAGTATTTTAGTCCCAAGTTTGCTGGCATATAGCCCATACAAAACACTGATGGATTAGGATCTGAGCCACATAGGTATATGCAATGAATACTTGTGTTCTCTACTGAGTGAGAGCAGTCCTGTAACAGTCCACATTTAACAAGATAAAGCTTCTTGATGAATTCTACCCACTCTACAGCAGGCATGCCCACCATCATCATCCTCACAATGCCTCTAACCTTCACACCAACATGTACTGAAGCACCTTATTGTAAAATTACTGCATGATTTTGTGGATTTTAAAGTAGGTCTGCAGCTGGTACTGCAACTAGACTGGTTGTGTTTAAACAAAAAAACCCCATATTTAAGTTTTACTCATGCTATTAAAACCCCAGCTCTGCTTAGTAACAGAGACTTCTACTTGGCATAGAGCTCGTACTTACACAGGCCAGTATGCCATGTTTAGTACCTGGTCAAGCATGTTGGCAGCATGTTCTCCACAAAAACTGATGGTGGTGGCTGGTGGTGTTCAAGTTTAGTTACCTCTGCAGTCCCCACTGGGAGAGATGCCATGGACCTGTTATTTGTCTTCTGAGAACTCCTTGTTTGTCAGCCTGGTTTTACAACTGAAGATGTACAAAGCTCGGCCTGTCACTGGCTGCATGGAAGGCTGTAACATCAGCTGCCTCTTTTTTAAGAATCTCTTAGTGCTGTGGTTATTCCTGTCACAGTGTCTGCTCAGAGCAGTTCAGCGAGAAAAAGCTGGATAAAACTGTACCCAGCCAAAATGACTATAATATAGTTATTGACCTGAGAGGCAGAGAGAGGGTCCCAAGCTAGGATGGGTGAATCCTATCTTTCTTAACAGTTTTTATACAGCTTTTATAAAAAATATGTTTAAATCTAGAGATGCTCTTGGACCCAGGCTTCTTCCAGATCTGTAGATATAAGCACTTAAAATGCTTCCTTGTACTTACAGGCAGTCAAGAGCAGTCTTGTCTTACAGATAGGTATTTACCTGAGTGCTAAGCACATCTTTGCAGTGGGCTGGAATTGAGAAAGACTGTCACAGGGAACATATCCCACTAACACTGACTTCCAAGTGCAGTCAGGTAGTGGGTCTGCATGGACACAGGCTCTGGGACAGACCCATTCCTCCAGCCACACCTCCAGATCACCAAGAGCAAAATTAGGTTTTATGGTTTATTTGTCCTGGGGAAAGGGAAAGCCTATTTTTTTTCAATGTAGAAAGTGTTGAAAAAAATTTAATTCCACTAAACACAGATATTTAGGAGACAGTGTCAAGCCCAGATCTTCTTTCATGTGTACACCCAAGAAAAAATAAAAGCAATATAAAATAACATGGGAATGCTAGCTTTTTAGCTTTTAAAAGGAGAAAGCAAGCTTTCTCTTTTCCCACTTTGTTCACACATTCCTGCATATTAGCAAAAAAATTAAAAAAACCCACTCACTAAACGTATTTGCTGTGGGTTTTAGACAGTGTTCTGCAGAGTTGTTTTAATTCAAATACAAACCTAAAATACAGCTGCTTACCATGAGAGCATGGAAGGATCCTGAGCTTGTCTCCATCCTCATATTCATCCAGACAGATGGCACACACATCATATTCATCGCCTACAGCACATAAGTGAGAATCAGTTTGACTTTAAAGGACTTGCAGGAGACCCTCCTGAAACACATCCAGGCTCTCCCAGCTGGTCCCTCAGGCTGGAGGAGCCAGTGCTCCCCACTGCCCAGGCAGGGCAGCTCCTGCCAGCTGCAGAGCTAATGCTGGACTTCCCACCTCTTTGGGACCAGAGCTTGCCCACTTCAGGTTAATAAAAGTGTTTAAAACTGTGTGAACTACTCTCTCTCTAATATTCTTTCATGCCCATTCAAAGTAAGATGAAAGGATTTAAAATATAGGGTTCACTTTATATACAGGTATTAAATAGTTATTGACAAAACTTAAGGCAGAAAAATAACAACAAATAAAACTGGGTAAAAAATAAGAATCATAATCAGGAATGACAGTCTGGTCACAGAAAAAAGTTCAGTGCTTCGTAACTCAAACCTCACAAATAGGATACACAGTACTGACAGTACTGACATATGCTGGTGTGGTACAGTAGAGACATTTCTTATAGGTCAGTGCACTCCTGTTTCATTTTTTTGTCAAGGGTTTACAACATGGTCCTTCCATCAGTTCCCATGGCTCTTTCCCTTTTCCTGAAGACACTGGCCCTCAAAGTTGCTCCTGTCCTATGATGGCTTCAGCCCAGACACTCACTCACTCCGCCTGAGGGATGGAGAAAAGGGTTGGAAGGGAGGAAAGTCAGAAAACCCTTGAGAAAAAGACAGTTCAATGGGTAAAGCAAAAGCTGCACACATAAGCAAAGGAAAATAAGAATTCATTCACTACCTCCCAGCAAACCTTTGAGACCAAACAGCAGCAAGAAGAACAATGCAGTGTCTATGGTTTAGTTCCTAAACCCCTTCCCTCAACACACATGGATTCAGACCTATCTCTCTCCAGGTAAAGACAGAAAGTCCTGAACCTTTTGCTGCCTTCCTTATCCCTCTGCACCCAGGATTCTTTTCTGGGAAATACATATGACCTCCATAGAATGTGATGAGAGATGCCTTTCCAGATGGGTCCATAACACAGGTTAGGGCACTTCATGAGTGAAAAGATACATAAATAAGCATGAAACAGGATCAAACCTAGCAGGGTTTTGCCTTTGCAAACTGATTTCTAGAATTAAGAAATATGGCACAACTTCTCTCTGTGAACATATGTACAACAGCCAGGGAAGCTCTGCATGTGAAATCACAGTTCCTGGTCAGTAAGGGCAGCAAGGATCAGCAGAGAAAGCTGTAAGTGGAAGCTGCTCCTGGCAGTGTTGAAGGAAGTTCATTAGGCTGCAGGAGTTACTGATACTGTCTTGTTACAAAATTCCCCCAAGGGACATGTCAGTTATACATATACAAGACACAATTATGTAGGGATCATCCAGAGGGTAACTGGGATAGCACAGAAAAATCTGCAAATCTGGAGTAATGGCACATTAATTAAATTCAGAACTAACGTGCAAGTTACCTCCTTGTGAATTTTTAGCAGAGATTTCATCAGTTATAAAGATCTGAGAAGAAGCTGGTTGATCACTAGTGTTCCTAATGTGATACAACTGAGAAAAAGAAAACTGCCGGAGTAGGATACATCAAGAGCAGTCCTTCCAGAGGCAAAAGTACTGTTCAAGAGCCTGCAATGTAACCCTCCACATCCTCTAAAGATTAACTCAAACAGAAATCAAGAAAGAGTACTCTGATCACATAGCAGAGGAATGACCATGCAAGAAAAATAATTTTTAAGAGCCTGGTAATTTAAATCTAACAATCTGAGGTCTGAAAGGGGATTCAGCTTTTTCTATAAACACCACAGAGGAGAAATCCCATGGAGAGAGAAGAGAGAAGCTGGAGGTGGGAGGGAGCCGTCATCTGACTAAGAATCATCAGGTTAGAAGTGAAAACAAGACTTGACCACTGGAGCAACGATATTCTGAACCAGTCTTTCAGGATGCTCAGTAAGCAATCCTGGTAAAGCATTGCTAAACCCCCCACCTTTTCCCAAACATTGTTCTAGGTCAAGGCTCTAGATGTGTGACACAAGTTCCTTAGACAATGGCATCTGGAAGGAGATGGAAATGGAATCCCAGAGTGGCATCTGAATGGTTAGACAGGAAAGTTTCCTTAACATCTCCAAAAGCTAGCGAGCTCTTCTTTCCTACACCTCCTGCAATTCAGACCCATCCGGTGCTGCTAATCACTGTCTCCTGATGGCACTTCTCCCATTGCACCACAAGCACTGCACTCCTGCAACTGAACCTGACTGTCCCAATGCTGACCAGCACTGCACCATCTCCTGAGCCTCTTGCTCAGGCTGCACACTGCCTGACCACGAAGTGTTCTTTAGATGTGCAAACTACTGCACCAGAAGCAACCAGCTTTGCCCAGCCTGCCTCTCCCTGCCACAAGGCCATAAGCACACGTGTCAGCAGCTTTCCCATCAACCGACTGACATGTCCGATTGAGGGACTGGGTAGTTCACAGAGCCAAGTGCTCCAATGCATGTTTGTTCATCCCGTCACATGGGCAGTCATCTCCCCAACATGTGGTGCTGGGTGCCTGCACCCTGCTTACACACTGAGCAATAAGGGAAGGCAACAAATGGTGCCTTCATGGAAAAAAGAGTGTGTGGCCCGCCTTGCCAAAGGATGGACATCCCAGATACAGCCTGCAGGACCCTGCAGGAGCCCAAACACAGTGCTGGAAAGTGACAGCTGCTCTTGACTAGGCTCATCTCCCCAAGACATCCCCTGGCCAAGGAACAGCAGTACCCTCAGAAGAAAACAACACAGCAGTGGAGCTTCACATCCATGTCTAGGCCAGGCAGGCACAGATAAAGTTTCCTGCCAGCACGGGTCTCTCTCCCACTCCTGCCCTCACAGCACAGTCACGTGCCATGAGCCCTGGGTCTCACTCCTCCACCAGTGCCCACTGTGTCCATCCACACAGTCCACCCACTCCCTTTCTCCCACAGACCACCACACGTGTAACTAACCAACACTGCTCCTGGGTGCCTGCCCTTCCTGGGGCTCAGGGAAGGGAGGCAGGTCTGTGCCACAGCCTGGACCAGGGACACCTGCACCTGGACTAGTTCCCAAGCTGTTTCATCTCCATGAACACAGAAGATTTAATTTCTGAAAGGGATACTTTTCAGACATCTTTTTCTAAAATTTCCATTACTGTAGCTTAGAAGCTGACTCAGAACCACCAAAAGAATCAGCAAAAATGGAAGTATGGACATGGCTGCAAAAAAAAAGTATCTTGCTTAAATAAACTGTCTCTGGAGAGTATTTAGTACACAAAATTATATTCTAACTACTTTGCACATATAAATAAAAAAATGTTCAGAAACACAAAATTATCTATCCACACATATATGTGTGCTTTGAGCAATGAAAAATGCAAAACTACAGCTGCTTAGACTTTGGCAGAGCTTCTGCCTTGTTTCTTCTATTAGACCATAACTGTATCATGCAGTCAGGCAGATACAGTAATGAACAGTAATTAGATTAGTTATAATCCCATTTTCAGGGAAAAATTAATCAATTTAGGAATACATAATAAACTGCAAAACTACACTTAATGTGGCAGAGCTGTTTAAGAGGCATTGAGACACACCTATGGCTATTACTCAATCACATGTATCAATCTACATATATGTACACAAAAAGTCAATATACATCATACTTAAATACATGTATTTACCTAAAATGATACACTCTTCAGCAGTTTACTATTTGTCATATGTTGGGGCTTATACTCGTGTATATAAAGCATTTCAAAGATGACTTTCTAAAGTTAAGCTCCTCTTTCATACTAACACCTAACCAATCACCAATTTTTAACTCTTGTGACTACATCAACATCCAAATTCTGGATTCTTTATCAGGTACCTTACCACTCATTTAGGACTGTAACTTTTGACACTCAATGTAGAAACAAACCTGCTCTGTTAATTTTTAATTTCTTGATAACAAGCCCACACATCTCTCTCACAGCATTCTATCTTCCCTAAATTTACAACATTTTCTTTTCTACAGGAGTGAAAGGTTACACTCTTTAATTTCATTGCACTTCAGATCTAAAAATCATTTCAGTCTTGGCCTAGATTCCATTTTAGTGTAAAGTTAAGATAGCTTGGAAATAATATTGTATTTCTGAGGATAAATTCTACAATACTCACCAATTCACATCCAAGCTATGGTTCTCCAGAACATTCAGATTTTATACCAATCAAATTACAGGCAAAGTCAATGGATTTGTCTTTTTTGCTGTGTTCAGTTTTGTTAAAAGACATCAGTCAACTCCCACTCACTTCTGAGTGGCGAAAATGTAAGTCATTTTGTAAAGAACCACAACATGCAACTGCCCTAAACCTCTTTCAGTGTAGAAAACAGATTTTGATACAGCCTATATTGTATTCTGTGGAATTATTCGAAGTGAGGACTTTGCAGAGAGCCAATGGCCCATGTTTTGTTACTGCATTCCTTACTCACCACAGAAATGTTCAGTACCTGATCCAAAGCCTACTGAAATTTGGAAAGAATTCCCATGTGTTACAGTGATATTTGATCCAAATCCCATTTAGAGATGATTCACGTATTTGCTGTTTTAACAACTCTTCAGGTATGGTAGAATGCAATCATCCCTTCAGAATTATCCTTGTTTGCCTATCAACCTCCTGCATTCCACAAATTCACTAAAGCCAGTTTTCCCCTAAAATCCTTTTACAGCACAGTGATCCACAATACAAAAAGCAGCACAAGAAAGGGAAGAAACAGTAGGTATAGTGTCTCAGCTTTAGTATTTGACTGTTGCTTCAAACTGTTTCAATACAGATTTTTAAGAAAAAGCTGAAGACAAAAGAAAATCCAGCATCCCTGGATTATAAAAATAGTATTATAGTCCACAGAAGTTACTTTCACCCATTCTTTGAAAGCAAAAGGTGAAATTATTTGGATATACTATCAAGACAACTAAAGTTCTGTAACCATGCCTTGGGAAATCCCATCTTTCAGAGAAAGGCATGAAACAATCTGCTTATATCATAATTGCCAAAGGTAACATACTAAAAGTACTGGGTCACATCTTGTCCTTTTAGAGAAAGGCTTTAAAGGAAATAGTCCAAGGGATTAATTTCACAGCAGCAGAATCAAAGTGATCATTTCCTTAAGAAAACTGAAGATGTAGTTGCAGCATTATGCTCTGTGGTGTCTCCACAGACACAGAGCACACCTGGGTACCTCCAGCCAGGTTTGCTTTTGAGCTCCAAACAACTCACATGGTGTGAGATTCCAAATGCAAAGAGAAAGCAGAATGTTTTATTGCTGTTTTTGACACTCTCATACACTGACTCTCTAGTCATGTAATTCTGAGACACTTACTGCAGTCACACACAACTGACTTTCTTGAAGCAACGTTTTCCTTGCAAATTTCTCTTTAAAGTTCAACATAATTTACTTTGTACTTTTATTCTAATTAGATTTCAGAGATAATCAATAAGAGAAAACAAAATTACTGTTTGCTTTAGGGCTTAACATAATTTTATAGAGTTAATTTCAAATCCATAGCCATAGGTCACTAGAGAAAGGCCCTGTCAGCCTGCAGAAGAAAACACTTTTTTTTTCCTGTGAGGTTGAATAACATTGCACAAATACTGTATCCTCTCAAACTGAACATCTGCTCTGCACAAAGTGAGAACAATGTCATTAATAATGCAGGCTGGCTTTGTCAAGGGCAAAGAACAGCAAGTGGTTCCGTCCTTGAACCCAGGCACATCCCCTGGCCTGGTCCTTGTGCCTCAGCAAATATGTTCCCTATTGACACATGCCAAGTAATAATCAATCGTTTAATTTAACTGCTTTTTCCACCTCTTCTTCTCATATCTTGAAATAGCTTGTGAGAATGAACTATCAGATGGTAAAATGGTAACAACACTTAAAAACAAAGTGGAGAAGAAAACTAGCAGATTTTTTCCCTATTTTTAAGGGGTAGACTACAATAAGAGTGCCTTAAGGCAGCTTTTTTCCCTATTTTTAAGGGGTAGACTACAATAAGAGTGCCTTAAGGCAGCTTTTCTGTTTCACTGAATTAAATAACAGCTTAATTTCTCAATGTTGTAATTAGATTTTGCATAAATTTATTCATTACAGAGAATCACAACAGCAAGTATTTTGACATTAGGTTTCAACTGCCCTTGCCCTCACAGAAGTATTGTGATTGAATGAAAGGAATATTCCTCCAGAAAGGCAGAGAAGTTATAATACTCATAAGACAATTTTGTGTCTATACTCTTTATAGAAGAGTATAGTTGGGGCAACTTCCGTGCCACTAGTATTTACCAGTTTCCAGACAAATAATTACAGAATAGTTTGAGTTGGAAGGTCATCTATTCCACCCCCCTGCAATGAGCAGGATACTTTTTACTAGATCATGTTGTTCAAAGCCCCATCCAACCTGGCCTTGAATGTTTCAGGAATGGGGGGCAGCCATAACCTCTCTGGGCAGCCTCTGCCAGGGCCTCATCATCCTCATTGTAAAAAACTTCTTCCTAATGTCTGGTCTGAATCCACTCTTTTAATTTAAAACCATTGCCCCTTGTCCTATTGCAATAGGGCCTGCTAAAAAGTCTGTCCCCACCTTTCTTATCAGTCTCCTTTACACACTGGAAGGGGCTCTAAGGTCTCCCCAGAGCCTTCTCTTCTCCAGGCTGAACACCCCCAGCTCTCCCAGCCTGGTTCCAGACCTTGAAGCACCTCTGTGGCCTCCTCTGGATCCCCTCCACCAAATCCACATCTGTCCTGTGCTGAGGATTCCAGAGCTGGACACAGTAATGCAAGTGAGAGTTTCAAATAAAGGAAATACTGCATCACAGAGACTGACTGCTGTGGTCACTGATAATGAGAGCCCAACAAGGAACTTTTGTGGAATTTCTGTACTGACTTTGTTGTATATTAAGCAACATTTTAATGCCCACCCACAGTCTGCTCTGCTCCCATTAAGGAAATGTTACAACTCCTGTATTTCAGTGAGAACAGGGTTCAGCCAAATTTTTGCATGCTTTCACTCCAAACTACTATCTATTTCAACTGTACTCAAAATCACCCCTAAAACCTAACAGCCCCTCTATTTAGAGGTTTTTTGTTTAAAAACAATGGGGTTCAATCAGTTATACAAAGAATGATCCACTTGCCTTTCTTAAACTTATGTACAGGAAGTTTCTTAAGCTGATCCTTCCTAAGCCGATTCCTTCTTGCTCTGTGTCTGTCCTGCACAAATTTTGTGATCTGGAAACGGACATAAGACAACACGAACAGTAAGTTAAACAATAAAAGAACAATAAAAGTTTTGATTTATGAAGCTTTGCAGTAAGTTGATCAAAAGGAAACTCCAGATCTCACTGAATCACCTCTTCCCTTGTCTGAACTCAAGGATGAAGCCAAACAGATGTTCTCCATGACCATGGCACTTGAACTGAGAATACACAAGTTTCTTTTGGAGAGGAAAAAGAGAAAGAAAAAGTTATGTCCATACTACATAAAATAATGGCCATTGCTGCAATCCTCAACTGAGGTCTGTGAAAAGCAGGAAGCACACTGCAGAGCAAACACAATTCAGTAAGTTTGACTGCTTTTCTTTGCAGATTTAGTTTATTACAACTGTTTTAGAGGATTGTTCCCATATTCATCAGATCTGGTTTCATATTATCTAGTAGTCTGGAGAAGAGTAAAGGAGTTACTTCAAACCATTGTCACATGTTATACTAGGCCATACTAAGACAGGAAAGTAAGAAAGATAACTAACTAATCCTACCAAGCTATCTAAATAACCATATCAAAGATTCTATTTCCATGTTCTTAATAGTCCCTAATGATATTTCTGTTCAATTTCTAATTCTAGTACCTGTGATACAGGACATCCATTTTCAAATATGATGACAAGCAAACAAACGAAGGCCGGAACCAAAGCATACACATTAACAAGTCCTTTGAAATTTGCAGAGGTACCCTGTATCTACCTACATGTTAGATAAACATGGACAATATTAATATAATGAACAGCATTAATATCTCTCACTTCGGGAATCCTGAAAGGCACTGATATACTTCACAATAGGTTGTTTGTAAGTATGAATGCATGTATTTTATGGCCAAATATTATTAAGACCATTTGAAAAGGTAACCATATTTGGCAAAATAAAATTTGCATCCTTTTGAAGGACATTCGAACCTAAACTTTGTTCAGATTCTTTTACCCCAGTTAATCAGCGAGCTCCATGCACAAACTGCAGGTTTTTTTGCTGTAATTCAAATCCTTAGTGACAATCAGAGTCTCACATTCATTTCCTAGTTAAAACCAAGATAGTCTCAAAGAAGCAGGGCCAGAATAGAGAAGAGTAAGGACCAAACCCAACCTGCAACCTCCCTGGGATCAAGTTCATTGCACCAATTAATTGTCCAGTGCTTTATCAAGATCTTTGTTAAGGCCTCTCTACACACAAGGGCACCAACATCTCCTAGTTTAATATCCCTGGCAAACTTACGCAGTGTGTACTCAGCTCCAGTGTCCAGGTTGAGAACTGGCTGTGAAGCTGAACCCTGATGAGCTGAACCCTGACTGCCAGGCAGGTGTTACCCCTTCACTGCAGCTCCCTGAGCCAGACCCTCCCGACAGCCATTGTACTGTGCACACGAGCTTTGAGGGGGACATTTTGTCCAGAAGGTTAGTGTGACAGTATCAAAAACTATGCTAAAAAAAATATTGTCCCTAGGTGATCATTCTGCTTTGTTTTCAGAGAGCTACTGCAACTGTGATTGTGACAACCGTGCCCAGGATTGACAGAGAAACACAACTTGCAGCGCAGAAAATACTGACACAAATATTTTATGGAAGTGTTTATACAACAGTTGATGCATTCCTTGATTTTTATTAAAATAATAAATTGGGCAGAGATTACAAAAAGTGGGATGCTAAGTATTCTGAATTAATATGCAGCTATGCTATTTCACCTTTTCAAGCAGAAATGTCCCAGCTGAGAACCTCTACAGGCAGTGCATGGGCTGTGAGATGTGCTTGCACACTGATCACTACACTGGCAGTACCCTGCACTGTGGAACAGTGGAACCAATGATTGTCCAGCTTGGTAAGGTGGGATGTGTTCTGGGTGTACAACAGCACAAGGACAGGTCGCTCTGTCTGGGGCCAAAAAGCAAGGGCTTGTGCAGTGGAAAGGTGGCAGTGAGGACAACTACCTGCAAGTAGTTACAGGGCAGGGAGAACATCTGGAAGGCTCCTTGTATCCCTTTGACAAAATTCTGCACCTATTTATTTTACTGAGAAACTAAAGGATTACAGGCAAGCATGGTACAGGTATGTGCACTACACACAGATTTCACTGCTCCCTTACTGTATCCCTTTCTTTAACCTCAGTATGTGACAGCTCCCTGATGATCTGTTTGAAAGAAAAAATGTTATTAAAAGAAGGAACTTACCATAAATATGACGATGAGAATAAGACAGATGCCTACTATTATTAGGAAAGGGATTAAATAGTACTCCAAAGGAAGACTGAACTCTGGGATTAGCACAACATGGCCACTGTGGGGAGAAAGAGAACACTTTCTACATTAGTAAGAATTTAATGAGCAACGAGTTAAAGAATAAATACGATTTTTAAAAAAATTAAAACAAAAGGCTGCCACTAGACATGCTACAGGAATCCTATGTGTTCACAACATAGGAAGCAACAGAAAACTCAGCCAATACCCACACAACGTAAAGTCAATTAGATAAAAGGATAAAACAGTGTTTCTCAGGACATTTTTGGAGTTAAAACTACTTACTGATCTCAATCATAAATCTACAGCAACCAGGAAAACAACCTCATGGCTGCTTTGACAACAGAATGCCTATCAAAATATACAGTGAAATCATCTTTATTTACTAAAGCATTATAGGTTGCTCTAAGGCACAAGATTTCACCTGGAATACCTATAGACTGTCATCACAACATCCTATTTTAAATTCATAACTATTCAAAAGAGGCAATGACCTAATGCAAGGAATAACACAGCTGCGTGAGGTCACCTACCCCTTTTCATAAGTAAATTCTTCTTTAAGAGAATTAGCTGATGTCTCGCCAATAAAGACAGAAGGAATGTCAATCTTCTTTAAAACCTCAACTGCATTAAAAAAACAGGAAAATAAAACTATTATTAGGTGGACAGTCTATGAGTAGTCTTGAGACACAAGATCTGAACATTATGAGACTATCACAACAGGAAGACGTACCATAACATAGTGACATATAGTATCATAACATAGTGACATACATGCTACAGCTTTACATCTTTTAAGTGCTATTATTTTTCTTATACAATTTCTAAGAAGTTCATTTCAGGTTTAAAAATCAAAATTCCTAGAGGAATATTTAAAGGGAGCATAAACCCAAAATATTTTGACAAGAAAGTCATCATCAGACTAAGTTTAACCAGAGAATTAATACAAGTTACACATCTGCATTGATTTCTAGAATTTCTGGCAACTTTCATGATTACATGATCTGGTTCTGTAATTTCTAGTTAATCTGTCTTCCCTCTTTTTCACTCTAAACAAACTGGAAACAACTGTGGCTACACGAGGCCAGAAAGAAGAAACAAGTCCCACATCTTTATTTCAGCCTCAAGAAACTGGGTGAACTGTCTTCTACTTCTCTGCTTACCAGTGAAGGGAACAATAAATGAAAAATTATTGAAAGATAAATCCTATATTCTAGAAAACCTTATCCTCAGCTTCACTTTATATTGATTTGCCCCTTATGGTTCACATTTAAGGCTCAAAGTAACCTGAATTTAGTCCATATCAAGGCAGTTGAGTTCCCCGAGGCAAAATCACATGTGGCTGAATGTCACCTCACACTACCAGGTCTGTGTTTGTTGTGGACTTGTTCTACATTTTGATTTCTCAGTGAAAGCTGAAAATAAGATTCACACAGGTTGAGAATTCATTAAACCCACTTTCATGCAACTGCCTGGGCTACTCAGCTCCCGTTTAGTATGTGAAAGTTCATTCCTAGTTTTTTCAATGGCATTTCCACTGGGAAAAAATTTATTTTCCTCTCATTTAATCTTCTTGCTCCATATTGAGCAAGTTTAAAAACTGGCCAAAATAAAGAAATGTCACAAAGAAAGTCATAACAGCACTATAGACAAAAAACACACACCACAAAGCAAACTCAACATTTTGACTAGATTACAAGATGTTCTGAACATATTCACTCCATGAAGGTTAAAACTGGAACAGCTATCATGAGAATCAAATAGTAAATTGTGCACTGGTCTCTAAACATTCTTTTTCCAACTGAAAAACTAAAAATAAGTACATGTGATATGTATTCCTATGAAACTACAATCCCTTTGTCCAGAGGCACAGGAAAATGTACCCAACAGTGCAACAAAAAAATGGAACCAATAACAATCACAATTTGACTTGATCATCTTAAGCGTCTTTTCCAACCTAAATGGTTGTATGATGCTAAATTCTAAAAAGTAATATTTTAAAGTTTGATTTCCTTATGCATTTTTTCTACTTTTCCTATATTTCTACTTAATTAACAACACACTAGCTATTTTCCACATCAGCCATATAAAACTCAAATCTAACCACTTAAACCAGAACACTTGAAGTAAAATTTGAAGGAAAACCAAAAGAAATACTCAGAGAAGGTAAAAGTCAATGTCCCAATACCACACAAGTCTACATATATGTTCTTATACGAGTATCTCCCATTTTCAAATGTTAAAGAGCAGAAGGATTTCTGGTTGGGATGGGTTTTTCTCTGTTTTTGTGTTTTGTTTTTGTGTGCGTGTTTTTTTGCCTGGTTGGTTTTGTTGTTTGTGTTTGTTGGGTTTTTTTTTCTTCTTTTCATTTGTGCTGGTGATTTTATTTTTGGGGTTTTCAGGGGGTTTTGGTGGTGGTGCTGTTTCCAGTGGGTGAAATGATTTTTCAAACAGGAGAGAAGAAGTGATACCTGTACTTACTGTCGTTGGATCCCATGCTTATGAGGTCATCAGAATCAACATTGTGAACGATAGCTGCCTTGTATCCAGCTCTCTGGGCATTTAAAACCTGCAGTGACAAAAAAATACTTATTAGAAAGACTACTGCTTCCAAACTTAGTAACCTGTCTGTGCTCTGAGACAAAGTACACTTTCAGGCAGTTATTAGTATGTGCATAACATCATTTACAAAAAAAACCCAAGTGTCACCTTTCAATGCAAAATCATACCATTATTCTCACACTCGTGTAATTATGTTATTTTTCCAGAAAACCAATTTAATTGTCTGCAGACAGAATGTGTTTACATATAAAAAACAGAGTTAAAAACTTTCTATGGGTAGTTAAAAATAGTATTTGATCACAATTGAAAATAAAGACACTAACGTACTTTGGTAACTTAGAAATTGATAAATGTGGAATATCTCACCTGAAAGCCCAGGTCTCAGAATCTCTCGTGGAAAAGTGCAAAATTATAACTGGGTACAAAGCTATTAACATCCTGTGTACCAGTTACAGTTCTGAACTAGACTCACTTTTTTGCCAATACAAGCAAAGCTCAAGATTTATGTAAACAGCATTTACTGCAGTGACTGTCACTAACATAAACTAAGCTAAGTTACAACTATTCATCTTGGATATTGCTTTTACTGCACCCACCATAACCCCTCATAAGCTGCAAAAAGCACTTAGATGACCTTGAGAAACATTTGGGTTTCATCCCAACAACATAAATTCTCTCCCTATATTGCTAATGACTATATTTCAAACAGCAGGACAATGTTATTGAAAAAGCAGAGTTCAGACACCTTGAGAAATCCCAATATTAAAAAAAAAATCCATTCACAATTTCAACATAGATGCATAGTTGGGAGTTTGGCCAATACTACATCACCACTGAAAATATCTATAGTGCATTAATAAACAAATCAAGAAATAGCTATGCACCTGCATTTGTAGTTTTCAACAAAGAACAGACAGAGAGATGGGGCTTTCTAATAAACTCAGTTCTTGTTAAAATCTGCATTCTGTCATTCATGTGGCTGATGGATAATTTAGCTCACATCTCAGGACACATGCCACCTCCTGGCAGAAACTTCAGGGCAAAATGCTGTACTACATACGCAATTAAATAATGCAATATTGCAAAAGTATTAAAGTGCTTGAGAGGTGAATTCACTGGCCAGTGAGTGCACAGATACACACGCTCACCTTGGAAATGCTGATCCACTTGCAGTATTGCTCTTTGTCTAATAAGAAACGTGCAGGATTCCCCTTTTCCATCAATATTACATGACATATAACACATAATCAAAAAAATTCTTATATGCAGAGCTAATGTGACTCAATCCATGGGACTGACCACGGAAATCTCTGACTGGCAATGTAGAAATCTTCCAAATTCTAACCTGTTCCTTTAACCATGTCTCCAGAAGCAATGCTGTCCCACCAGTGTTGGGCAGCAATTCGAGAGGCAANTCTCCAGAAGCAATGCTGTCCCATCAGTGTTGGGAGGCAAAAGTGCTTAGAGGACATGAAAACAGGCAAGTAGCCCTTTGCCCTTCCTTTTCCCACTGAGCCATATGCACACACGGTGACAGGATTCACAAGACAGAATGTGTCCCTTTCCTGAAGTTGGTGTGAAGGCAGATTACATGAGCAGTGAGACTGGAATCTGCAGTCTGGTTAGGATGTTTAAATCACCACATAACTGATCATGTTACACAGCAGCAAATCTCTTGTTGAATCTCTTGTTTAGCTCATGAAAGTTAACAACAAACTATAGAGCTCTGTTCTCCTTAAGACATCCTTAGCTGCCCCATGTATCAGGGTCATTTTCAAGAAAACCATATATTCTAGCCAAACACAAATAATTCTAATTTTGCATTAAAGATCAGGGTGCTAGAGAAGGGCAACAATCTGGTGATGGGTCTGGAGCCCATGTCCTCTGAGGAGCTGTTGATGGGACTGGGGTTATTTAGCCTGCAGGCTCAGGGGCGACACTGAGTAGGCTCAGGGGTGACCTTATCATTCGCTACAACTATCTGACAGGAGGTTGTAGCCAGGTGGGGGTCGGGCTCTGCTCCCAAGCAACCAGCAATAGGACAAGAGGACACAGTCTTAAGCTGCACCAAGGGAAGTTTAGGTTGCACATCAGGAAGAATTTCTTCACAGAGTGATTAAATATTGGAACAGGCTGCCCAGGGAGGTGGTGGAGTCACCATCCCTAAAGATAATTAATGAGACTGGATGTGGCACTCCATGTCATAGTCTAGTTGACGTGGTAGTGTTCAGTCACAGGTCAGACCTGATGATCTCTGCCTTATCTGCCTGGAGACAACAAAATTCTCCCTTCCCTTACCATCAGTATCTNTTGTTAAATAAATAGATTTTTTTCCCTTTCACTTTCCTCCGAGGAAATATTTCTTTTCTCGAACCTGTTCAGAGAGGGTGATTGCAGCCTGTTTTTATCAGAGAATATTTATCCCTCTGAATATATTTGTTCCAAAGCAGGACAAATAATTAAAATAAAATAAAAATAAATTAAAATTAAAAAATCTTACCTTGACATCAAAGTTGCACTCCAGTCTTCGGATTAACACAATAAAAGCACCAGAGGAGTTGTCTCTCAGCGGAGGTGGGGCTATAGGTTCACATGCATTCTCTGGTTTAGAATTTATTAGAAACCCCTGGAAAATATGAGCAGAAACAGGAGCTTCATTTCTCTTTGCCTTAACAAAAGTGTTGGTAAATAAGAAAACTGCACATTTTCATACAATAGCTAAGCAAATTCTTATTATCAGCTTAGTCCAATATTACTGCAAAATTTCTGCTACTTCCCTGACTATTTATATTGAATCATCAGAATCTTTATGTCTGTAAATAATTAGAAAGCGAGAAAGAAAATACAGTTTTTCTAATCACATCATACTCAGACTTTGCAGTTTAATTCAGCATAAAGAGGACGGCATATACTTCATTAATATAGTGCAACTATTATCATAAGACATATGGAGACTAACCAAGAAACCAGAAATACAATGGCCTAAAAGCACTGACACAAACTCACCAATTCACCAGGGAACAGAAGGGAAGTTCTATGTGTGACCCCAACACTAGCACACAAAATAGCTAGTTTGCTATGATAAGCAAAGACCACCCAACTGCTACAGCTAAAAGGTTCACAGAAGCAGGAAACTCTGGCAATATCAACCTTGGAGCAATCCCTGGGCTGCTTTTAGGCGGCTGAATTAGCACTCCATCACTGACAACGCTGAAGCAGAAACTTCATACTTTACATCTGCTGAAAATTACAGCTTCTCCCACAAGAAACATCCTCCCCTGGATACAGGATGCACTGGCAGGAGTCCCACTTTCCCATGCTGTGACTTCAGGGCTGACCACTCCCCCCAGCCCTCCTCCCCAGTGCTGGAGCCATTCCGTGCCTCCAGCACAGGAGGCACTGCCTGCCCGAGCTCAGAAGGGAGCAGACTGGCCCTTCTCCCTTTGTTAAGATGGGCTTGCTTCCTTGGTCAGCTCTCCAGATCACCTGAGAAGCAGTTTCTTGATTAACTAGATTAATGTTATTTAATTTATAATTGGGTTGGTATTAATCAGATTCCGCTCTGAAAAGTCTCTTCACAATAGAATGTGATTACCAAGAATCAGAGAAATCCAGACTGGACACTTGGAGGCCGAGGTTTTGCCTTTCCTTCCTGTGAAATAACCCTTCTCAGAAAATCATCTTCTTGGGATGTGTTTGTGATAAGGTTGCACTGTGATGGAGGCTTCCAGACACTAATGCACTGAAACAGCCTTTGGCAGAAGAATATTCCTACAAGACTTTCACTAGTTTACATTGGTTCTAAAACTAGAGCAAATTATCATACAGGTAAAGTGTGGTGAATTGCCAGAAAATAAGCATATAAGTAATGTATTTTATGCAAATAAAGATCATAAGAAGTTGCACTGCTGTGGGCTTGAGAAATTACTGCTACAGTTCTAGATATATCCTTAAACTCTCAGTTTTCATTGATAGCTTTAGATAAACAGAGATGTCATCACTTGTGCAGAAATAATTATACATAATAGATTATATCATTATATAATAAATGTATATATTAACTGTCTGTTTAAATACACGTTTATATATACAGTTTATATATATAAACATGTATTACATATATAAAATACAGACTACTCATACAATGTATATATATACATAAGAACTGTTAGTTTAAATGTATTGTTTACAGATATATTATCTATAAAGTGAGAGATTATATTTATGGATAAAGTTTAACCTAAAACAGAGAGGAGCAATTTTATCTTTGTAATAATACCCAGTAATCTATGCCATTTGTGGTGACAGGCACAACATTACAGAGTCTATAATAATCAAAAGCAATAACCACTGAAAATTCTACAGATTTGCTGCGAGCCAAATGTAGGACCCTAAGGTTCCCTGATTCATCCAGCACACACCAGTCAGGGTTCATGGGCTCAAGCAAAGCCTTTGCTCTGCTTTAACCACACCAGTCCCTGTGGAACCAACTGCATGGAACCGACTGTGAACAAACAATGTTACAGGTCAAAAAACGCGTCCTTAGAAGCCAAAGGCTACAACTAGATTGGCTCGTCCTTAATGCTGCCATACATTCTTAACTATCTTTAATCAAAGAACTGTTTAATTGAGCAGCATGTACACTTAGCTTTGGCACTGGTTATTACAGAATCTGACAGATTGTGTTTCACAACTTGCATACTGATACATCTTAATCACAAGAATTGAAAAAAGTATACCATTTTCATCCATTGCAACCAGTATCATAGCACTTTTTAAAAGTAATTAAAACCTTAATGCTAAACAAAAAAGTTCTAGTATAATATTCAGGACTAAAGCTCTTTCTTACTTTTACACAGGTGATGACGCCTACCTTAATAATGACGCAGAGCTGTCTAACAGTTGAAAAGGTTAAAATCAAAGCTCCTTATATCTATTTTTGATGTATTAAATTGGCTCACTACTTGGGTAAATCACTTAATCACCCTCTGTTTCTCACTATAGTCAGTAAACAACTATACTGCTCTAACACTTCTCTCCATAACACCCATTGGGCATGGAAATTAAGTCTCCTTGGGGGGAACTGCAGAGAATTCTTGATTTACAGGAACTTTTACAGCACTATTTCTCTTTAGGATTAGAAGGACAACACGCAACTAAAGAGTGATCCACCCTTGTACCATCACACCAGCTTCGTTTTTTGCACAGTGGTTACTCATAACACTGCAACACCAACAATGCTGCAGATCCAGATTTTGGGGCCATACAGGTTACAGACAGAACAATCAGCTCTCTGCCCTCAAGGGCTATTCACAGTCTTCACTGGGGTGTAAATGACAGAATTTCCCCTTCACTAGAACTTGAAAGGTGGTCTGCCTAAATTTTTGCATAAGAATTCTAAGCTGTAAAAAAATACACACCTCAGTCCTAAAACTTCACACACTGTTCAAAGGGACAGCCAAACAAGTGACTGCCACAAGACTGACTCCATGTTGCCACTTTCACAATAAAAAACCAGTAAAGAACCCTGAACTTCCCACAAGCCCTGAACTGTCTGAACGGCCAAGACACAGCAACCTTTCACAGATTGCTGCAACAGACAAGCATTTCAGTTGCTAGAGTGAAACAGAAAACATATTTTATCTGAAATGAAAAAACTGACACTGACTGCATAAATGGGACACAAATTGCTCAAGGAAGCACACAGCTCCTGTCACTGCAGAGCACCTCACCTCAGGCAGCCCTTGGTGCTGAACTCAGCAGAGCACACCAAAAACCACAATCGGCATAACCTCAGCAACAAACTATCTCAGAGAACGTGAAGACTAGAACTGAACTGGATATTCATCTGGCTGTCAAGTACTTTCCTAAGCAGCAGAACTGGTGTTTCCTAAACACCAGTTCGCAGCATTATCATCACCATACGTAATTAATTTTTAAATAATTTACTTTCTACCTCCTTTATCTCATTTTACACAGATAAAAGGAATAAACGCCTTTTACACCAGTTACTGAGTACTGCCACCAAAATGTTTGGGCAGCTACTACCTTAGCAGAAGCCAGAAATAGCAGAACGGGCCTTCTTACCACTGCCTATGGAAGCTGCATTTATTTAACCTCTTCACAGTCCCTTCCCATTTTACCTTCAACTTAATTTCCTTTCTATTAATTTCATTCAGTCCATCTACACATCTTCCGGCATATCAAGTGAGTGTACTGACCACACCAGAGACACAGAAAAGGAGTTATCCTGCTGTACAAAACATGCTTGTTGCTGTATTTCAGGAGATATCAGGTCTCCAAAATTCCTAATCCAGCATAAAATAACAATAAAGCCCCTCCTGTATTCCCATGGCCATTTTGGACAGTTTTTGCAAGTTAATTACTTTGCGTGTTTTGCTCTAGCAGTTGATTAATCACTTCTGTCTTTATTTTTCCTTGGTACTACATTCATTTAACTTTTATCTTTTTTAGCCTGCAAAGGAAATGTTCAGCTGATACACTTCTCTTTATATATATATTCAGGAGACACATTTTTTTTTCCTTTTTTACCTTCAAGCCTTCTGCTGGCAGTCTGTAGCCAAATCTGGCAGGCAGATCATCAAAAGTCTGGGTTCCATTTTCAAGGTTATACTAAGAGAAATAAATAAATAAAATCAGGTTTGCGACAAGACAGAAATAGTAAACAAGTGCAAACAGACAAACAACACTGCTATTCTTTTAGATTAAAATATTTATCAGACATAGGACATCTTGTGACCATGTCAATGAAATCACAAAATTGCTTATTCCACTGGTCTTTCACTCACCCAGCAACATCATTCTTTTTTTATCTAGCTATCAAAACAAGAAAGCAAGCAGTAGATATTTTGTTAAATTATTTGTATGGTAAATCTTTCTTTCTACTGTCTAAAATTCAAATACCATCATATTTGCAGAACAGAAGCTACAAACCAAAAAGCAAAATTCTGAAGAGCTGAAGGGTTTAGAGTTTTTATTGGATGGTGGTCATGGGTGTTTTGCCCTGAATTCACATGCCTACAGGGAAGAGTAGCTTTTAACAAGTTATAGGCAAAGAATAGCCTCCATACACCATTCCCTCCCAATTCCCTGCTACCTATAGGTCAGTAGCTGAAAAGTGTATCTACAGTTTTGTTTTATAATAATTATGAGCTTTCATGTTAAAGCAGAAGAATACTGTAAAGACTTAAGTCTGTGGAAGCTTTGTTTCCCTTTTCTTGTTCATCTTCTGTAGCTCTATGACAGGCCTAACCAACACAGAATTCATACAGAAAAAAGCACTAACTGGATGTAGGCTACACTTTTTCATATAAAGTAAAACAAGTGTTTCCTGCAAAAGTTGTGAACTCTGCAGTAACTGACTTGAACGTGTGTCAGTTGTAAGTTTTATTAAACAGTTCAGTGACTCTGAAAAGTTTGTCTATTCATTGTATCCTCCCACTGTCACACAGGACAACTGAGTAAGGATCATGTTTGGTCCAGCAGGACATTTCCTACCAGCCAGACTTAGGCAGGGGAGTTCAAACTGGAGTTCAGAGACAAACAATGCCATGACTTACATGAACTCTTTCAGAGGGGCAACATTTTGGAGGAGCTTTCTTACCACAGACTTGAACAAAATTGAGGGGAAAGAGGTAGGAATGGAGCCAAGTTTCAAGGAAGCTTCTTTGTTCTATGTAATCGATGTGCTCCATACAGTCTCTCCTCCCAACCTTCCACCACACAGAGCACCAGTGCACCACCTTCCTCCATCCATCTTCTTCAAAACATCCTCCCTGAGCTTGTGCCACTGCCAGTTCTCCCTTGAATTACTTGGCAAGTCCCAGTTTAAGCCAGAAGTCAGACACAAACCCCTTTCTTTTTAGCCCTTTTTTATAAAATGACCAATTCTGCCTCACATGCATATAACAGCACTTTACACATACAAGATCCTTCATTTAAGACTGCAACTATGTGAGAACACAGAAGCATAAAACCTCTTCAAATAGAAGGGAAAGGAAGAAGTTCTTTCCTTGGCAAACCCAAAACTTTGGCCAGTTTTGCTAACAAATGGGTAACCACTAAACTGTGAAATCTCTCAAGATTGTAAATGATCTGTACACAGCAATTCCATGTGACACAGAGCAAACATTCTCTCTTCTGAGCATCTCTTAAGCATTCTATTGTCTCCTTTTTACAGCAGTTTTAGTGTCTAGTTCATCTCTTCCTTTCTTACTTCAAGATAGTCTCAAAATAAATCTGCAGCTTGCAAATATCCAAGAATAAAAGACTACATTCTTATATGGAACTATTTTAGAATACTGCACACAAAAGCTTAAATAGATAACATTAAACTAAATTTCAAAAATGCCCTATTTTTCTTTTTTGAGGTTGGGGGTGTTGTTTTGTTTTAAATAACTTTTCTGTGAGAGGAAGAAGCAAGAATGCAAGCTAGTGTTTTATGAGAAGAGGAAGCACCTTTGGTGCCAGAGGAAAGGGGGAGGGGAAATCATGTATACAGTAGGACAGCTAAAAATTTCACAACAGAATGGTCATGTCAGTGCCATAATAAAGCAATTATCTATCTGCATTAATTGCCTTCTTACATTTTTTTCTACAAAAAGTATTGGTAGAATAGTCACAACCCGAAGACCCAAATAACATTCTTCAGTATTCATCAATCCCATGCTTCCACAAACTTTTATATGTTTTTATTTTAAAATTGGGCTTCAGGAGTGTGTAAGTCTGTTCTCCCAAGTTCATAAGGCATTAACAGCTCCTCTGCATATCACTGGAACAAGCAGAGAACACGGAACTAGGCTACTTAGGTTTTATTACTTCAGTAGCTTAAGCTCTATTCTACAAAAACATAACTTCCTTCTTAAAACTATTAAGAACAAATTGGTAATAAATAGCACAGCAAAAACCTTTACCACTGACCTATGAACATATTCTGTTCACTAACCTGATCATTTGAAATTCTACACACCTAAAACATTATTTTTCTTCATGATACCAGATTTTTAAAAAAATTACATCTAGGTGTAATACACACAAAAAACCTTACTGAGAAGGCCTTCAGCACACACACAAAATATATTAGCCATAGAAGATAATTTTATTTTATTTGTTTATATCCAGTAACCCTACAAAATGGCATCTATCATGAAACTTAAATTGCTGTCCAAGCCACATCATGGAATTCTTTTAACAGTATTATAACATGCTACAGGACATCTGGTCAGAGAAACTTTGAAAATTACTAAGGGAATTAAGTGCTTTCACTGTCAGGAACCTGAACACATATCATCTGCAAACTCATTTGAAAATGCACAATTTATTTTCTTACTGAAATAAACTGTTAAGGCAATTCCATTCCAAGCAACCTGCTATAACATTTATTATATTAACTGATCCATTAATAGAATAGCTGAAAAGAAGATTCAATTTTATACAGATTTCATCTATGTAGAAAAATATACTTACTGCTAAAATATCTGCCTCCACGGGTAAAAGATTCAGGAAAGCAAATAACTGCACAGTCACAATAGTGTATATCTGAGTGGCAGACAACATCAGCATT
Source organism: Calyptomena viridis (assembly GCA_013390005.1). NCBI lineage: Eukaryota > Metazoa > Chordata > Aves > Passeriformes > Eurylaimidae > Calyptomena > Calyptomena viridis. Next base: position 62,528 of record WEIV01010462.1, on the reverse strand, counting down.
CCTATTGATAACAGCATATTTTATTCAATACCTGCAAGGGAAAAAAAAACAGTCAAGGCACATAGCAAATACTTTCCTCTGTCATTTTACAGGACTCTCTTGGTCAGTTGAAACTTTGCCAAAGAAGTATGTAAAATGTTATTTGACACATACTTTTGAGAAACAAGTAAAGTTACATGATTATTTTAGACTAGAAGTCTCTTTTGCTAAGACATGTAATCTCCAAGGGATAAACTTCCATGGGATAACCTCCATGTATAAACCACAAAAATTGTAAGAGCAGCACTTCAAAAAGCCCTAGGCACCACACAACAATGCAAGAGATAAACATTCACATTGTATTAATCATCCTTAAAGACTCTTCATTTTAAACTTCCCTTCTTCCAGCATAAATCCAAATCAGCAAAATTCCTCATGTACCTGGAGTAATTCCACTAAAAGCATTTATTCTAAATATACACTGCTTTTTGCAAGTGTGACATCAACACGTAACAAACACAAACCAGTTTTATCAACTTCAGAGAAATTCAGAGATGCTTCAGTCTGACAAATGCTCTGGTCTCCTGGAAAGTGTGTGCATTTCTGAGACCTTTAAAAACAAGGACATTAGTACTCTGTGAAATTTGCCTAGATGCACTTCCCGAGCTCATGACTTTAAAAGGAAGTCAATTCTGCTTTGCTAATACATGTGCATCAAAACCAGCAGCAAAAAGCAAGTTTGTGTCTGGAAACAAGAGGGGCATGTTTTCTAACAGAAACTGTTATTTAAAACTGCTCATTAATCAATGCAAAAAAAGGAAAAAAAGTGGGGAGAGGGGTTAGTTGGAATAAAACCAAACATTTTTACATTTTTCCTTTGCTGCACAAAGCTTGTTTTTTAAATGTATTCAAAAAACAAATGAAGGGCCCAAATGCGTTCCTTGTATGAACAATGATACCTGCACTTTTACTCGAGTGAATAAGAGTAATGTATTACCTTCAAAACAAACCCCAAGAAACAAACTAAACGATAAAAAAAAGGACCCCAAACATTTGCATGAACTGACATTTGAACTCCCCCATAAATTTAACACATGCAATAACTGCAAAGGTAACAGATTTCAATCCACAATTTCTCGTATCAAAAAATGTCTAGTTTGACAATTAAACCTTTCTCTGAAACCACTAAATTTGGCCCATCAAATACAACACAAGTGTTAAAGATAGTATGTTTGAATTTTGAACATCTCTATTCTTTCCTGCACAGACAAAATCTAACACTTAATAAACAAGAGTACTGCTCTGTTTAGCAACTCAGTGCTCTTTAAAATGAGTTAGAGTACTTTCCATTTGTCTCTTCCAAACAAGTATTCTTCTGGCTCCAATGAGAGTCCCAATCTAGACAACAAACATGATTCAGAGTGAAATGTCATTTCCATGACTGATAAAGGCAGTTCCCAAGGACCACAGAATTTATCAAATGTCTGTGAAAGACCAACTTCCTCCACACTTACTACAGGGCCTGAAAACTTATGCCCTCACAATCCACAAACATATGAACAACATGGTGCAAGTCTGCAACATTCACTAAATATTATGTTTAATGTAGTAAAAAATGGTGTTTCTGCAAAGCTTTTATCTCAAATGCTCAATACCATGTGCCCACAAGCATTTCCTCCAATGTGGGGCTTTTGGTTCTTACACAAACATGAGCCAGTACCACAGTCCACACAAGGGAGGTAATAATTCCTCTAGTGAAATTGTAAAGGCAAGCATCCAAAAGCAGTTGCACTAATGGGTGAGGGAGTAGGATTTATCCTCAACTTGTACTATCAAAAAATGCAATTTGAACTGCAAAAATAGTCAGCTGACCAAAGGACCAAATAGTTAGCAGACCAAAGGAGAGATACTTCCAGAGAGGAAAGACATGAAGCTGGGAAAGAATTCTGGCCAGAAGTCCATCAAACTTCTCTCTCATCTCCATGAGATACATGTAGAGGCTTCTGTCCTTTCAGATGTTCCCAAAATACAGGATGGATTACTACCATACCTCTCTTACCCTAAAAAAATTAAACTAGAGTTTGTTTTTTCCTACAACCTCACTTACTTTACCCTTTCACTTTCATTTCCCCCGATGTCACACTCTATCAACTTTCTTTTATTAAAGCAGAACTCTCACCAATGCAGTTTCACCAAAGTGCCAGTATAAGATGTTCTGGATCATTTAACAGCACTTCCATCTACCAAACTTGAGAGAAGACAACTACTGTTGTGTTTTCCTACAACCTGCCCATCCTACCGAGGTTCAGTGTAACCACTTCAGCAACATCAGCACAGGTAGGAAAAGACTCAGTGGGATTCTGCATTGTGATCCACCTGGACAGACAATTACCTCTTGACTGCTGGACACGGTCTTAAAAGAGAATGTCAGAGAATTCTTTCACACAGAAAGTTTATTCCAAACAAAACTACTACTACTAACACATCTTAGTGCTTAAAAAATTACTTTTTTAGTTTTCTTTGACAAGGACCATCTAAACAACAAAAACTCTACAGTAAAGCATGGAATAGGGTAATTCTCCATTTCTATCTCAGCCTCCTTCCAGAGCCTTTCACTTACTGCCTTGGGATAGAGTAAGACTGTATACCCTGATCATCATTAATTCCCAGAAACTCCCTGGCATCAGGAACAGCCCCATGAGAACGGTGGCAGTCACTGCCTTGGGAGCAGCAGCCAGGAGGACCCTCCCACCGAGGTTTCTCTTCCAAAGGCCACACACAACCCAGCCCCACAGAGCCGGCCCTCTGCACTGCACCAACAGTCACGACTGACCATCCCTGTGCTGCTGCACAGTCCGATCTGGAGACAGTGATCAGCCCTCCACAGAGGAACTCCACATTCCTCTCAGACCTAGTTACACCACGAAGATGGGCAGGCAGCCTCTTAAGAGCACAGAAAGTACAAAATATCCTACACCCCGCATAAAAACTCGCACCTAAATGTGACCAAGGTAGAAAATCCAACATTCAGAATTCAAATACATGTGACCCGGGACACCCCGTACTCCTAAGTACCAAACAAGCACCAATGAAGTGCTACATTCAGCAGGAAATGTAACCACTTCTGATGCTGGATGTAAGAGAATTGCTTGTTCCACAGATGGACCAAGTCTCTCTAGAGATTCTTCCAGTCTCTAAGTAAAATATTACCGGTCATTACATTAAATAGTGGCAACACAAAACAACACAAATACACTGGAAAAATACTGTTACAAAAAAGTTAAAATAATTCATGGACAAGATTTAAAAGTGGACAGTATGTGCTTAATAATACAATTATCAGAACATCTGGATCTCCTCTAACTTCTTTTATTGGAGGAATTAAAAGTACTTCACAAACAATTAAACTCCATTAGGTCATCCATATTGTTTGTATGCTTGTTGAAAAGCTCCAAGCTGTGGCTTCTTATATAAATGGTTCCACGTGGATTTGTTTTCATTTGACTGTAGATATTCCATTCCGAAAATTTTCTATTGACTTCACTGAACTCACAGCCAGCGCTCTTGCTTTCTTTTTCAGAATCAAGTAACACTTCAGACTTCCTGTCCTACCTTTTGCTGCCTTTTCAAGCAAAAAGTGCCCCATGATGTGAGGTTCTCAATGTTAATTAAAAAACAAATACTGGACAGGTAGATTTGATTTAAGCTAACATGAAAATAATTAGAATTCAATATTATTATTTGGAGAAAACAGCTTGACACTTTCAAAACCAGTTCTCATGATTCCGACTTGGTCATTGAGACATGTGATATTTGTGAAACTTTCAATTGGTTCACAGATCTGAAGTTACAGTCATGGGAACTCGTAATAAGTTACAAAATTAATGAATTTTTATTGTTAAGACTTACCAGCTTCTCTCACCAGCCTGCCCTAAAAAAGAGGACATTGGTGAAACTAGAAGGGTAAAAGAACCCTTGTTCCAAAACTACAGCCACTTTTACTACTACAGAAGCAATAATACACTTGAAGCTATCCAGCACTTTAACCAACACAGTAAGTTCAGCACATACAACACAACATAGAGAAAAGCACTAAAAGAGCATGGGGCAAGGTTAGAAAATACCAAAATTAAATTGGTCCTTGCAAACTACATGCATGTACAACGCATTCTTCCCTGTCAAAGTTGCATATATACAATGTTTTACAGGCCCAGGAACTACTGCTGCAAACGCAAGCCAAAAAGTCTTACAACTCCCGAAATTCTGTGGCTCATTGGAAAGCACTCCCTTCTTAGCTGAGGGAGGCAGCTCAGAGCACACAGAAATGCAGTTGTGTGGAATTAAGGGCTACACCATAAACCACAGAAAAGAAGTTAAACCTGACTCTGCAGTAACCTTCAGCACTTTCCACCTGATTTTCCAGTGGACACAGACAAAGTTGTCCTTAAATAACTTTGGGCATTTTTTCCCTCTCTTCATCCTACAGTTCACAAACCAAACTGAGCCTGAGGTGATGCATCCTTCTTTCTGGGACTGAATAGGGCAGAAACAAGGAGGGGAAAACACGGGGTGTGCTGGACCACAGCTACAAGCAGCAAGACACCCCTTAAGTGAACACACTAAGCATATTTGAGACACAGGTCACAAAGAAATTACACAGTTCAACACACAGACAGGAACATTGGGGCTTTTGGCAAATATCTGCAAACCAGGCTGTCCAAACTACACATAAAGATCAAGTTTTCAGACGTTTGTATCTCAATCAACTCAAAATGTGTTTCAGAGCAGAGACAACATAAAGCGACTCCACATGGTTATGTTCATGCTTCAACTCTCTCAATAAAACAGCTCTTTTCCCCCTACTTGTGCAAAAAACCCAAACTTGTACATTTAACACCCAATAGGATTATGATGCTTACAGCAACCAGAAAAATCATATGAATGTATAGAAGCTTTGTCCTGACACTCATTCAGTGACATTCTAAATATTGTTAGCCCAGACTGCACCTTCCAAAATCACACAAGCAGAGGATGAACAAAAGCTACACAGATAATACCCATAACTCTCATTCACATCCCCAAAACCCTCCGTATCTCTGATTTTTTGCATTTTGATGCCATTACATCATTACTGACCCAAATTTCCATCTCAGACCTATCACAAAACAGAACACTGATGCACACGAAGATCAGCGTTCAGACCTGTTAAGATGAAGGAACAATCCCTCTCAATTACTTTTAACTTTTTCACCAGGATTTTGGTTGCCATCCAGCCAGAGTTCACATTACTCGTTATCCTGCAATCCCAACCAGCACCTGGGAGCACAGACAGCCTCAGGGACCACATCGGGCTGAGATGCAAAACGCTCAAGCAAGGGTCGAGCTTTCACCGGGCCACAGGCGACGCTCAGGGAAGGCTCCTGCAGCCTCCCCTCCCTCCCGCGGGGCCGGGCAGCGCCGAGGCCGCTCCAGCCGGGCCCAGCCCTGACTCCGCCCGAGCTCCGCTCGGGACTGAGCCCCGTCTCGCCACTCCAAGGGTAGAAGGAAATAAGCGCTGTACAACGAAGCGCCGGGCCCGTAAGCGGTCCTGGCGGCGGGGAGAGCCCAGGGCCCCGGACGGCCGCGCCCCAGTGCTAACCTGCGGCCCAGGGGACCAGCCACGGCACCCCTGCCCCGCGNGGGAGGGGCGGCGGGGGGAGCCCGGGCCGTCCCGGGGCCGCCGCGCCGCGGGTACGTAGCTGCTGTGAGGCCGAGCTCGGTCAGCCTGCGACAGGAGACAGTGTGGGTCTGCAATTCCACCGGCGTACGCATGTGTGTGTGCAGTTCCTACGGCTGCGGGATGTCTTGTCCTAAACGGCAGCGTCAAACTCGGCCAAGAGAGGAGCAGGCAGAATTGACCTGCCACCAGCCTCACGGGAACTTGTACCTATTTCCCAGACATAACACTCCAAATATTTCCTGTAGATGTATCTATGGCTATTTGTAAGTTTGTAAACTGAAAAAAGTGATGCTGGAACGTGTTTTTTGGCAGGCACAGCATTTCACCTGGGAGTGCGGGATGGCCTGACAGCGCCTGTGACTATCACAGAATCAGGTTGGAAAAGACCTCTGAGATCATCAAGTCCAACCTTCGACCTAACCCCACTTCTTCAACTAACCATGGCACTAAATGCCACACCCAGTCTCTTGTGAAACACCTCCAGGAATGGTGACCCCACCAGCTCCCTGGGCAGCCCATTCCAATGCCCAATCACACTCTCTGTAAAGAACTTCCTCCTGATGTCTAACCTAAACCTCCCCTGGTGCAGCTTAAGACTGTGCCCTCTTGTCCTACTGCTGGTTGCCTGGAAGAAGAGCCCAATACCCACCTGGCTACAACCTCCTTTCAGGGAGTTGTAGAGAGTGATGAGGTCTTCCCTGAGCCTCCTCTTCTCCAGGCTAAACAACCCCAACTCGCTCAGCCACTCTTCATAGGACTTGTGTTCCAGTCCTTTCATCCTCGTTGCCCTTCTTTGGATACGCTCCAGTACCTCAACATCCTTCCTAAACTGAGGGGCCCAGAACTGGACACAGCACTCAAGGTGCACCCTAACCAGTACAGGGCAAGAATGACTTCCCTGGTCCTGCTGACCACACTATTCCAGATACAGACCAAGATGCCATTGGCCTCCTTGGCCACCTGGGCACACTGCTGGCTCATGTTCAGTTTGCTGTCAGTCAGCACCTCCAGGTCTCTGTGTGCCTGGCTGCTCTCCAGCCACTGTGTCCCCAGCCTGTAGCGCTGCAGGGGGTTGTTGTGGGCCAAAGTGCATGACTTACTATTCTGTTGTAAAAAGCATGCTTCAAAGGTTGACGAGCCTTTCTGTTTAACAAAATGAACTATCTCATAAAGAAAAGAGTTATGGAAAGATGTTATACGTCATTTTTGTGACAACAGTGCTTTTTGTGTTGTGTTGGGATTTTGTTGATTGTTGTGTGGAGGTTTTTTTGTTGGTTTGGTTGGTTGGTTGGTTTGGTTTGGTTGGTTGTTGTTTGGGGGTTTTTTTCCCTTTATTTACCATAGTAGGTATGTGCATTTTGCTGTGGTTTCAGCACACTGGAGCAGCAGCACCAGCGTTCGGGTGACACAGCACGGCGAGATCTTCGCGTTGTCGGGGCTGTAAAAGGAAATGAGCTCGAACTGCTGATTTCCGGTGGGATAACAGAGTTATCAGGAAGCAAACGAAACACAGAATTATAATCTGTTGCTTAACTTCAGCACAGGTCTATGAGACAGAACCGCGATTGTGTTGCAGGAACACGTCCCTGGGGGGATCCGTCACTCCTGCCGCGCCCAGTGCAGCCCGTGCGCGCTGTCCCGTGTGTCCCCGGGTAAGTCGCGCCCCGCTGCCCAGGGACAGCACGTCCCGCCCAGCGCGGGAGCCGCGGCCC
>WEIV01010462.1:41758-54990 GCA_013390005.1 Calyptomena viridis | reverse complement strand
GGGGTTCGCGGGGCCGTGGGGAGGGGCAGACGGGGCAGGGCCCGTAGCGATTTCGCGGGAGGAGAGCGGGGACGCGGTGAGCTCTGCGCCCGCCCCGAGGGACCCCCGGGCCGCCGATGCGCGGCGGGGCGTGGCCGAGAAAACGGGGTCGGTCTGCGCTCCCTGCCCGCTGTGACAGGGCTGCGGGGCCTTCCTTACCGACACGAACCCTTCTCTGTACCATGCCATAGGAAATTGCTTTGCGTTTTTCTTTGTATGTTTTGATAGTTCGATTTTAAGGGGGTCTCTAATATGCTTGTACATTATTATTATTTGAAGGGTGTGAAACCCTCTCTCTTTTCTATGCATATTTTGCTAGTTAGCATTGGATAAGTTTGCAGTTTTGAGTCTCGTTGCTGTGGTAGTTAACAAGGAATTAAAAGGCACTTTGTGCTTTCTTTAAAGGAAAGCTGAACATTGGCGTTGACACCATTCAGCATGGAGTGGAGGGACTAACATATCTTCTTACTGAGAGCTCCAAGCTTATGGTAAGGATGCCTTTGTGTAAGGAAGTGGGGAATGCACTCAGAAGGTGTCTTCTGAACACTTAGACCTCTGAAAATACTGGTGAATGGGAAAATATAGCTCAAAATTGTGATGATGTAGTAATTTCAGAAAAAGGTGTCTCATGCTATTGTATTATTGAAACACTGCATTTGCATGTATGATTCCGAAATTATGTATTCAGTATCAGAAGCTAAAACTTGACAACATTTTAATAGTGTAATTTACTCCATATAGAGAAGCATCCTTCAGGATTAAGTTCTAAATAATAAAATTCAAACAAAGATTTTGTTGTTCAGCTACTGTACAGGACGTGGGCTGGACTAACCCTGTTTAGCATTCCTTGTCTTTGATGTGGTGGGTTTGAGAGCTTTTTAAACTCCTGGCATTGAAAGTTTGGGTGGGTGGAAGCAGATACTCAAAGAATAGTAGTTGCATAATTATTGTTTCCATTGAAACTGTTGATATAGGAGGATATTTGAGCAATGACTACATGGACAAGGGATACAGAGACAGGGAATGCTAGGTTAAATTCAGGCAAGCGTTGCTCCCAAGAGCAGGTGAAGAGGGGATGGAAATGTTGCACAGCTTTTCCTTAAAGCAAGGGAACTTGACTGACAGGTTACAGTGTGTTGTGGTAGAATGTGGCTGGTCACAGACTCTGATTGCAGAGTGGTGCATTGGAGAGGTATAATTGCATTTTCCTTGGAGGCAGTAACTGCTGCCCCAGTGCTGGACCAGGCTGCTGCAGTCAGCACAAGGACAGTGACCTGTGGGGCCTCTCCGAGCCCCTGTGACAGCCTGAGCATGTGCCTGGTGCTGCTCACACCCATCACTGCCGGGTGTTTGTAGTCGGGGTGTCAGTGGCACAGCAACACCTCTGATAAATGGATTCCTGCAGCACGTCCTGCCTCGTTGCACAGCTTGGGTGTTCTCCCGTGCCATGGTTTGCTCTGTGATATGAAGGCTTACATGTGAGGAGGTCGAATGTTCTTCTTTAAAAAAAATGATCTACAACTGTCATGAAGTTCGTGAAAATCTGCAGTAAGACATCAACGTCTGCAAATCCCTTAAAACCTGGATATTTGTTTTGTCCAAGGTGTAGAATACTCGGACATTCCTGCAAGAAAATAACTGTGCCATAGCCTATATGATGTTTAGTTATGATTTTTTTTGGTTTTCAACAAGTAAAGGTGATTACACAGTTCCATATTAAGGCCTAAATTGTCATTTCTAGATTTCTGAGACTGACTTTCAAGATTCTATTCATGCTCTGGGATTCTCGGATGAATTGAACAAATCCTTGGTCCAGCTGTACCTTGACAACAGGAAGGAAATCAGGAGCATTCTTGGAGAGCTGTCACCAAAGCTCCCCAGCTACCACACTCTGGAGTGGAGACTGGATGTGCAGGTGATTTCTCTGATATTTTTAGTATCGAATATTTTATCTCACTTTTTTTTTAACACCATAAAAATCTTCTAAACAATGTAAAAGTAATTGAGGCAGCAGTACTTCATATATTTAAAGCTGACATGACTTTGTTAGTGCCCCACAGACAGCCAGTTGTAAGATGAACATGATATGCAATGATGCAAAGTACTTGTTGTCTGATGTAAACTGAATTCATGACTTCATTTTTAAATATGTTAGCATATACTAAATATATTTGGTCTTGATTATCACCTAATTTTCAGAAACGTTATGAAAGCATTGATTAAAGTGTATTAGTATTCCTTGATGACAAAAATCAATAATAGCTTGATTAATTGGGGATGAAAAGAGTTTCTGAACAGTCCTCCAGGCAGGTCCTGCAAACCTGGTGGGAACTGTAAGTAGGAACGTCAATAACATGAATAATTATTGTTTGTTTCCTTTCCCATCTCACCAAACCCCTCCTGCAGCTTGCAAGCAGAAGTCTGAGACAACAGATCAAGCCTGCTGTGACTATGAAGCTACATCTTAACCAAAATGAAGATCAAACTGCCCAGGTGTTGCAAACTGACCCTGCCACCCTCCTCCACCTGATCCAGCAACTGGAGCAGGCACTGGGGGAGATGAAGACAAACCACTGCAGAAGAATAGTGCGCAACATGAAATAGCCTTGATTCCTGCCTCGTCTTGTGCTAAGCCATTTGTGAAACAACACAATGCTCACAAATACATTTTGAGGAAAAAGAAACCTCTGGATCAGATGAGGTGCTTTCCTGTGCTAGGATCTTGGGCCAGTGATTACAGGTTGAGTGTCCTCGGCTGCCAGCTTTGCACACCTGCCTGATATGAGATAGGTAGTTGGGCTTGCTTTATTTGCAGATGGAGGTATTCAGCATACTATGCTGAGAATTGCTTTAGTTCTAAATTAGTATATTTCTGCTTGAGCTTTCTACAATAGGTAGAACTGTCTCAATATTATATGAAGCTGCATATTTATTGTTACATTTATCAAGTAATTTTTTCCCTTTTGCTTCTGTTTTGAATTTTTTTTTAAAACCCCTATCGTACTGATGGGAATGATACTTTGCAGGACGGTGTCTCACTCGTAAACTCAGGTGTATGTAAAAGTGCACACAATGGCTGGTGTTACACTGCTGCTCTGCCCTTCTCACCTGTAACCCAGCTAATGCTCCCATTTGCAGAGCCTGCTGTGATCCCACGAGACAGCTGAGGCTTTCTGTAGCCAGCCCAGTGGCCTGAACTGAGCTGGCAAACTGGTTATAAACATACAAGGTGGTTTGAAAACCTGCAAAAGTGAAGCTGTGGGCGAGCAGAGAAGAACAGACTTAACTTCTGCTAACTGGTCTTTGTGCTGTGATGCCATGGTTTGTGTTCCTCTGTTTGGGTAGTGTTCATAAAGTCAAGACCAGCTATTGCAAGCAAAATTATGCTTTTCCATTGGTAAGAAAAATGTCTAATAAAGATAATGTCAAAAGTCAGTTTTCAGTTGTATTCTAATGCAATATTTTGCAGCTCTTGTGAGTAAATAGTTTTAGTAATCAGTGCTTTAGTGTCACTACTGAGGGTGCATCATAAAGTCCTTAAAGCATATTGGAGAGGACAAAAAGGCAAGAGAGAACTGTAACATACAAATTCTGACAATTACTGTATATTTGTTGTCTTTCATGGCAACACCATAATCTTCTATATTGTGTTTTTACATTCAAAAATGGATTCTTTTCTTTCTTTTTGTAATTTTTGTACTTCTGAGATTCAAATTAAACCTGCATGACTGAATTGCTTTATAAAAAGTCAGTTTTCTGGAACATGGAGTTACCTGTTCTCCAGCTTGTTGTGCAGTGTGGTGATGGTGTGAACAAACTGAATTTCCTTTCTTTGTGAATCAGCAGCATGTTTCTTTTATCATCCTTATGTGGTCACTTTTTTCACAGAATCATTTTCATATATAGTATGTGGTAATGAAATGCAATCAAATGTTACTTGGAATTTTTGATAAGCATTTTTTTATGTCATTGGCTTCTGTTTTCAGGTGAGACACAAGAACAGCCAATAAGTAGGTTAGTGGTTTCCCTCATTCCATCTTTCCTCACTACATCCGTAATGTGGAACTCAGGGCAGCAAAACAGGAAGTTTAGATCTAATCCTAGAAACTTTTTGTCTCCTCGCCTGATGAACTTGAACATGTTTACCTTTTTGTCTCTTAAACTTTTAAAAAACCCCCGCTGCTCTAGAGCTGATTGGCATCATGGTAAGTCGTGGCAATCTACACATGTCATGTCCTGAAGCGTGTGCTGGCTGAGAAGGGGAGGGTTTCCCGCAGAGATCCGGAATAAAATGGACAGTTGAAAGCAGATGTTGAGAATGGAAAATTAAACTTGTGTTTCATTTTACAAAAAAGGAGCTCAATTGGGGATGGTCAAAATTAAACTTTAAAGCTGGGTGAAACTGAGAGAAACTCAAACTCTGGCAGTGATCCGCGAACAGACTAGAGAGAGGAAAGGTGAAAGATCCTTTACACCAAGCGTGTTGCTTTTGTATTGTACCTTTCCGTTTGTTCTGGGAGAAGTACTGAGCCTGGAAAAGCAGCTGCTTGGCAGCAGGGTTTGGGCTTAATTATTGGAAAGGCAGATTTGCATTTAGGTCAGGTGGGAACTGGTCTAACTACACATGTAAGTTCTCCCTTTCTGTGTTTTCACAGCACCCATGACACCTTCCAAGGGCTTGGCACCAGAACTGTGCAGGTGGGTGTGATGTGCAGTGCTGCCGGTGCCTTGAGAGGGTGGATGAAGCTGGGCAGGAAAAAGGCATCTACATCAGTAACCCAGAGATACTGGTAAAATAAGAATTCACCCTTGGATCTGGATTTTTTAGTTTTGATGTAAACTCCCAATTGAAAGGCGGCATATAGTTATATTTAATACATCTTCTCTAATGATTTTGAACTTGCTTTATAGAAACAAGACATGGAGATTACAAAGCATTATTCACAAGTTATGGAAAAAAATATTTTGCTACTTTTAAACCATTTTGTTTGTAATAGGCTTTTTAAAATTTGCTCTGGTATCTAGCCATTCAAAGCAAAGCAAATTTGAGGCCATTTCTCTACTATTCGAGTGTGGAAGAACTGACTGTTGATTTTACAACAGAAAAAAATTACTTTCAACTTACCTCTTGAAAGGTTAAGTAGCTTTTTTCCCAAAGCGACTAACCGATTTGATTTGTAGGCAGTGCATCATTGTAATCTTGCAGCAAATTACAAACATCACTCAAGTTCTGAATACACTGTGAGGAAGTTGAGTACATTGCTATTTCACCTATTGAGTGTGGAACATAATCCGTTGGCCCCACTGGTTTTGGTTTTACTCCAGATTAACCTTGTTTGGCAGAACTGCCCTTCCTATGTATGTCAAGGAACTTTGGGGATTATGGAGGAAGCAACATGTGATGGCTTCCTGGCACTTTTTTGGTGGAGCAGTAATTCAGCAAGCATCCTGCCAGTGCAGCCTCCAAGTAGATAGACCAACTAAAAATGCTACTAATTCACACACAAACTAGATTATTTTCTTTTTAAAATGAGAGCCAGGCTCAGCCCTTACCTACATCCTTCCCAACAGATTTGTATCCCAGTTTATTTGTTCCTGTTCTAAACAGCAGAGGGCACAAAGTTCGGGTTTTATAATCCACAAAGGAGACATTTTGCTACATGGTGGGTGTTTGTCTTCCAATGAGAATTGTCCATAGTCTCAAGACTTAGCTTGGAATGTGCTTCACCTTACATTTTCCAAATCTGGGAAACCACTGCAAAACGTTGTTTCATGAATCTGTGCCTTAATTTACTCAGCTGCTTAGCAAAGAACATAATATAACCCAATTCTTAAAACTCAGGATGATGTGATTTGTGTGGTGGTGTAAAACATTTGTATTCTTTTAAACACTGAGTAAACTCAAGAAGCAATGCTTTTCTTCGTGGTTGGTTTTTTTTCCTAAATCCCTTTGAAGCAGCTCTGCACTATCACTGTCCATTTTGTACGATCTGCTGTGTAAGTTTCTGATGCAAGTTTTAACCAATTCCCTATTTCTGAGGTGTATTTAGACTCTCCTACAAGCTTTATTTTCGTGTGCTTCTGTTGTATTTTCTTGAAAGCTTTTAGTGTAAGCAATACTTTTTCACCTTTTAACTTGGTAATTAATTAGATGTTCCCTGAGTTATGTAGGGGAATTGTTTTCTTTTGAACAGCTCTGAGGTCAGTTTAGCTAGATAGATACATACGAACAGTATTAGTGTCTGAATTTTGCATTAGGACTACAGTTCTCATTTACCAGAAACCCCACTGAACTTAGATTTTTTTCTTAACATTGTATTTTGGATTTAACACTAACTGTGCTGCTTATGAAATGCATCTGTGTATAGAGCCAGAGGTTTGAATCGTGGGGTTTCTTTAGTTCCAGTGTTTGTAAGAACACGTGTTTCCTATACTGTAAGTTTGCACAGGATTGGACACGTGGTGGGTAGGAAAAGAAGTCCAAGGTTAGGAATAACCTGGCAAAATTCTGTGAGCGAAACCCTACTTGTCTGAATAAAGGGCAGGGATTCTTGCTCTGTGTTTGACTTTGTGGTCAGGGTCAGGTTTATTACACCACAATTGCTTTTTTTTAAATACACTTGCTGACTTTATTTTCAGGATAAATATAAATTGTGGCAGTTTGTCTACTACAGTTGTATACTGAAATCTGAAGTTTCACTCATCCATCAGATTAGGTGTATCAATAGAAAACACTTCATTTAGGGTTCTGGGTTATGATTTATTTGAAATGTGGCAAGTGTTAAGCATTACCAGTAGTTCTGGTGCAGATGGAGTAGTGAGCAGACTGTTTTTATGTGCATAGAAGTGCATTTTTACTGTAATTGTGGAGCAGAATTCTAGAATAAATTTTTGGAATTACCGTGATCATCGGCGCTAAGACTTGCTTGTTCCAGTTTCTATATGACAACAAGTTCTAGATATATAAGCACAGGCAGTTCTTCAGTCCAGCTATTAGATTAGGTTTGTAAGAGGAACATCTCTCCAGTGTTGTTGTATAGTTGTATCGCAATTGTCCCAAAATGTAGGTAACACTCAGGCTGAGATACAAGCTCTAGTGACCAAATATGCTGAAAAACGCATGAAATACATTTTCCCCCGTAATTAAGTATGTAAGAACCTTCTAATGGTCTTGGGGAGAGGAAAAGCCTATTTGCTGTTCTGTCAGTGTGTTACTTTTTTGGCAAAAAGAAAAACTGAATTTCACTTTATGGAATTTCTTACTCCACAGTCTGCTTGTGTGTATGTGAACAGTCTGCTTGTGTGTGTGTGTGAACATTCAAAGAACTATTCCCAGTGCTCCAAATACATGCTGCAGAAGTCAGAAGCTTCTTGACCAGGCATTTTGAGCATTCTGTGTGTACAGCTGTACCCCAAGGGAAAAGAGAAGCTTCTTTCCAGGTAGTTTTGTCTTTAGCAGAAGCCCTAAGTAGGCCCTAATTTTAGAGGAATTCCTTGGCTAGTATTTGCATTATTACTGAGAAAAAACCTGTTGTAAACATCTTCATTTTGAATTTCAGGAATCAGTTAATAATTGGCCATTGGTAGCCTTGAAAATCAGCATTGTGTGAAGGGTGAAGGTGTTCCCTTCTGCCAGGTGAGCCAGGTACAGCCTGAGGGGTGAGCTGATCCACAGTGATCTGAGATAAGGTAGCCAGTGCTTTAAGAACCAAGAGTTGAAGCCCCAGAGAAGCTACTTGGCATCTTTTGAGAAAATTTGTTACACAAAAATAAAAGAGACTTTGTCATTTGTCTGAATTTTGTGATTGTTAGAAGTTGTGGCACTTCTTAAAAATGTAAACATTTCCTTCAATGATCTTTCTGTTTTTGTGTGATCTGAATATTGAGAGAATTTCCTCCTAACGTGGCTAATTTAGACATGTGTTGAAAAGTCTATTGTCAAGAAGAGGTCTGGCATACAGTCTTACAATAGATGCAATCAAGGATTCCCAGGAAAGCAAGATATGTGCCTGTAATATATCAGTCAGTGACTGTCCCAAAAAGGATGTGTGCATTGGGAGTATTGCTATGTAGGTTGGTTTCACCATGAAAAGTTTTCTTTTTCATCCTTTTTGAATAAGTTCTATAATCTCACCTTTGAATTTTTTAACACTTTGCTGCACCAGGTCCAGCATTTGAGATCTTACTCATAAAAATCATAAATCAAAACAGTGAGGAAAACAATTCCAAGTCTTCCCTGGTATCAACATGAGAAAAAAACATGCAGCTGTATCTTTCTCAGGCCCCATCTTCTCTTTGTGGTCTCAGCTAACAGCTGGGGATGTTTGTCTAGTTCTGTCCACAGAAAGAGTAAAGGCTCTCCTTGCCCTGCACAGCTCTTGCACTTTTCCCTGTGCAGCCAAAAAAAAAGGTAGTGAAAGGGAAGTCCTTCTCCTTCTACTCTGCTGGTTTTGCTGAGACCTACGTGCTCAATGGCAGGAGCACATCTTAAAAATTGCTTTTAGACTGGTCAATTTCCATGCTTCTCAGAACAATTTTTCTCCCATCCCTCTGCTCCTTCTCCCACAAACGTTAAAAGTGAGTATCAAGAATTACCTTCCATCAAAAAGAAAAGATGACGGAAACAGGGAATACTGATCATGGATGTCATTTCTACTCGCCTGGGGAAACAGAGGATCCTGCAATTCAAGCATTCACAGAGCGAATGCTGTAATATGACACTGTCATTTTATTTATAGATATGTGTATATATATGTATGCATGTCTACATATGCGTACTTAAAAGGTGACAACTGGTAATGGACAGCAGAAGCCTGTAGCTGCTGAGTCTGAGCCAATCTGTACTAGATGTAGGGAACTCAAGCTGGAAGACTCCCAAAATACCAAGTCTTATTACAATTAAACGACTAGTTTTGTTTCCTGGCAAAATCCACATCAGAAAACCCTCTCCATGTACATGCAGTTTATAGACAAAGAAGACTCTATCCTTCTGCAAGTTAACTTAGTTCTGCTCAAAAAGCCCATTTTGTGGTGGTGTGATTCTCAGCACTGCCCTGTGCTGCCCTCCTGCCCTACCCTGCAGAGCTGAGCCAGGCTGCTTTTCCTGTGCAGCCACTCCCTGCGTTTCTGCCCTCTCGGCTGGGTCGTTATTCCGGGATGTTGGCAGTGTGCACACCGGGAGTTGGGCTGACAGTTACTCCTGAACAATTCTGACCAGTAAGATCGCGCTGTATTATAATAATTTCTGCATTTGTTTTTGTAATTCTGGACTTTAACTCTGAAGCAGCAGATGAGGTCCTAGTTTATTATGCTACATGACTATTTTAGGACTTAATTATCCCACAGAATTTGGCCAAAAATCATCTTCCGGATCTGCCTTGAGTAACTGAAAATCTGAAAAACTGGCAGTTTTTCTGTCATTTAAACATTACCGCCACTTCCACAGACATGATTTTTTTTCCTAATTCATGTATGTGCAAAGTCAGCTATGTTAGCAAACCTCATTGTCTGGAGCAGTCTGAGATGCCTGAGGCAGACCGATGATGGCCGGTCTCTGTATTTGTTCCCCTCTCTCTTGGGACAGGGCATGCTGAGTTCAGTAAAGAGGCTGAAACAAGCAGCTTGGAGCACGGGGACTTCTGACATCGCTTCAGCTGTTTGCAAACTGCACAGTGCAGCTTTCCTCAAATCCCTGCTGCAGACTCTGAGTGTCACCTGCCTTTGCCGTGGAGGAGCAGTGTCTGCATGTCCTATTGTGCTGGCTGTGCTCGAAGGCACAATCTCTGAGACACAAACACTGCTGCAATGTTTTTGTTAAGAGCAGCTGTTTTCAAAATGATTGTCTGAGCAGTCATCTACTAGAGATGTCCACACAGCTTGCTTGCCAGTAAAATGACATCGATTCATAAAACAACATGAACTGAGCTGACAGAAGGTTTGGGAGGGTTTTTTTGCTAGCAGCCTGCCCTCACTAGAGGTTTTGCTGGCTGGGGAGGTATATGCTTACACAGCTGCTTTGTGGAAACTCCTCATAGACAGCAGGTCTTTTTCTTAAATAAATCACATCACAGTTGCCTACACAGGACATGCTTTGCATGCATCCCGAGGTGCCAGCCAAAGTCTTGAAGCTGTCAGTCACAAAAAGCACTGACCCTTTGGTTAACAAACACACTACATTTACTGAAGTACACCTTTGCAGAAGTCTTTTGAAAATTAGATTAATACAGAACTATAGCAAGAGCATAATACGCAAAAAAGTTTATCAGTACCCCATTGCCGTAAGAACAAAAATTATTTACAACAAATTATGTTTTTAGAGTGTAAATGTGTGTGCTGCATATATATACTTTTCTATAGTGAAACTCCATGAAATAGGTTTACTGTTCCGTTGTGTTCTTTGTTCTCCATTATTTAGTTTGGAAGAACTCAAGTTTTCTATTCCTGTATGGCTCTTCACTGACACACATGGAGCACCCAGCTGTAGTTACTGCCCACCTAGAGTCTTCTTGCACAGAGCAAACCCAAAGCAAGAGGCAGAGTTCCTGCTGTGCTGTGTCCCTGTCACTCAGTTACTCAGGAGGCACAAGGCTTGCCCAGAGACCCTGAATGTTTTTATTTTGTAACAGACATCACACATGCAGCTTCACCTATGTGGGCTTTCTCAGAAAAATGTTAATCTATGTAGGGCTTTGACACAGAGATCTAGATTAAAAATTACAACATGCAGTATTGTTCTTTTAACTCATTAGGTGCTCATCATCTAAGGGTACATTTAAAAGTGCACTTATTTCTTCTGAGCAGTTTTCTTGGGTTTCCACTGAAGTATAGATTGAACTTGCTGCTAGAAAATCCACAACAAGTGGGGTATACTCAAAGTACTGGACTTTAATAAATCCTTAATTTGAACAAAAAATGTCTTATTTGTCTACTCAAATCTTGTAAGTAGTACAGACGTGTTATTGTCTTACTTTTTACAATGTGCAATCTTGTAACAAGAAGAAAGAAGTAGCTTTCTATGTCATATTTGTGATTTGGTTCCTTTATCACTTAATCCAATCCCATTGTAATGGAAGTGTCCTTGTCTTTTATGGATGTGAACTTATTGAATCATTTGTTCTAAAAGCTGGTGGTCATACCCTATTTTTGTGTCCAAACAAGGAAGTTACTATTTTGAAATAATAACAACAATATGAGAATTTATTCTTACAGTTCTAATCACTTTTGGATTAGTGGAGAAAAATGCTTTAGCATACACCAAGTGGTACAATAGCAGACAATTGTCTTATTCAGTAAAAAGTGCAGCTGAAATACATGTCTCTGAAGAAGACAGTTCTAGCTGTAATAAATCCAATTAGCTTTAGAACACATGTGCATGTGCTGACTCACAGGATCCACACTGTCTTATGAAAGTGATCTAATTAACACAGATGGGATGGCCCCATGAATGAGACTCAGAGGCTTGACTTGAATGGGCATGTCACCTAGAAGGGACTGGCACAGGTAGAGGGGAGTGGTGTGTCTTTACTCAAAGATACAGAGGCCTGGAGGAAGCAAAAAAGCCCTATGAGGAAGCAAAAAAGGCTGTATGAAAAATCACATTCAGATCATTACCTGTGCAATAACCACGTGCACACACAATCTCATATCCAAAGGTTTTAAATAAGGAAATTGCAGGCAAGAAGAAAGATATGTAATGTCTGTATAACCCTGGAGCAGGTGCTGTGATGAGCACAGCTCTCTGAGCTTGTTGCAGCAAGGAACCCAGTAAGGAAGCAGTAGAAGAATAGTACAAAAGATAGCATGGAAAATTATTTGGGAAGGGAAGCATGGACAAGTCTCAGGAGTATTGGGTTTCCTGACCAGAAATGCAGCACATGTGGGGAAAAATAACAAAAAACAAAACAACCAACCAAACCCACAAAAAACACCAAACACAAACACCACGTCACTCAACAAAACCCCACAAAAAACCAAACCAACCAAGAACAACAACAACAACAAAACAACAAAAAACCAAAGAAAAGTAAAGGAAACCACAAGAAGGAGATCTGCCGAGCCAACGGAAACACGAACAGGAAATGTGAGGAAAAGTAAATGACAGGGAATATTTGTTGAAGCAAGGCAATCAGGAAGCGCACAGGATCTGTTCCACAGAGGTAGCTGATCCTGAACCGAGTTTGTGTACAGGCTTAAACCACTGCTCTCAGAATCTGCATTACCAGTATTACATGTAACACTGTTTGAGGGACAAACGTGGTTCAGTCGGGCCCAAGGTCTCTGCTGGAAAAGCCAAATGTAGTTCAGAGAAGTTCATGCTTCTTTTTAAGAAATCATTTCAGAAAAAAAACCCCTAAGATTTCTCTTGTGTAGATTCTGATTACTGAGAAGGATGTATTTTTATTGATCAGCAGAGCCTGAAGTCTCTCCAAAATGCAGAAATAAAATTACAAAATGCATTACTAAAATAAAGTCATGTGTTTGTGTAGCCAACATGTGGTATATCTCTATGTATGTAGTCATAAAAACACTGTATGCTTCCTTCTGTAAAAAGCAACACAAGATGGAAAGCAAACAATATTATTCATTACAGACACAGCTACTGAATTTAAGCAAATTCTGATCACGTTGCCATTCAGAAGTTGTTCCGAGTGCACAAAAAAAAATGAGACAAGGTTTAAAAATAAATTGTATGTATTAATTACAGAAAACCTCAGCAACGCATTTTGGTTACAGCTCAGTTTCTAGTATTGACTAAACCAAAGACAAGTGACTGGGAACAGGCAGCCAGCAGAGATCCACGAAAAATCACGGCTGCATTTGAAACAGCCCATACAGTGAGTTGGAAGGATTTATGGTACAGCTCTGTACGGGACTCGTATCTGCCCGCAAAGGGCCAAACCCTCCCTAAGCTACAGCGAGGTGGTTGCAGTCCATGTCACCGCGAATGCTTCACTCCTCTCACCGCCACAGATCCAGCATCACTAGATCACGCCATTAAGCTTGTACGCGAACTAATTTAAGGATCATTTTGCTTCCAGAAATTAGTATCCCCCCAGAATTTCCTGAAGGATGGCTTTGGAGCAAAGCTCATGATCTTGGCAGAGACAGTTTCCGAGGTTCCCCGGGCACCACTGGTCCCTGCGCTGCGGGCCGGGCCGGGCCGGGCCGGGCCAGGGCAGCTGCTGCTCGCGGGG
>WEIV01010462.1:0-41355 GCA_013390005.1 Calyptomena viridis | reverse complement strand
GGCGCTCGCCGGGCGGTCGGGCGGGGGCTGCGCCGTGAGGCGGCGGAGGGCCTCTGGGTCCGAGGTGGATGCGGCATCCCGGGGAGTAAACTCCTTCCCGGTGGGAGGAGAGAGGCGATGGGAGGGCCGGGGGGCTCTCCCGGACCCGGGCAGAAGTCCTGCCGTGCCTATCCGTGCCGTATTTCTTTCCTGCTTGCCCACACGTCCGACATTCTAAAACTATTTTGTTTTTTTAATAACTTTAGTAACAGCTATTCCAGAGAGTTTCTGGCATGTGGGGAAAGGGCTCCGTGTGTCCGTGACCCGTGGGAGGTAGCAGGGGCTGTGCATCTGTGGGGGCTGCCCGGCCCGCTCCGGCCGCCGTGCGTTCAGAGCATCCCCGTCCGCGGGGACACGGCCGGGGCCCGCCTTGCTGGCGACACATTTTGGGAAGTGGGTAACGCAACTGCCGGTGTCCCTTCTGGCCAGTCGTTTTGGCCAGGGTGTTCAATTTATTACATTTGGCATTTGATTCAAAGCAGTTTAATAGGTCTGAAAATACATAATAATTATAACGGGTGGTCAGCCAACAGTGCCTCATTTTGGTAGATTCTGTAACTCAGCTCCAGACTTATTGCACATGAAGTGGCACTGCATTAACCTGGTAAATAATGCAGTGACAAAATGTTTGCTAAAGAAATAAAACATTTACTGGTGAAGTGTCTGTCTAAGGGTATTGAGGGAGTTAAGCTGCCAGGGCTCCAGGGGGTCATTTACTTGCTCGCTACAGCTTTCTCAGTCAGAAGAATAAAATCCTAAGTTCATGTTAAACCATGCATGGGTATTTAGCCATCGTAAGTGGCATATAGACAGTGTGTGAGGGGAAAGAGAGACAAAACTGTTTAGAAGAATGAAAAGAAAGTAATAATTTACATGATTGTATAATGATTTCTTTTTTCTCATGGGTTTGGAATCTCCAGCGGTTTACTCAAGAGCCCAGTCTTTGAATTACTCTGCACAGAGTTTAGATTTTTGCCTTTTGTCACACTTTGAGCTACCAGCAAAGCATGGAAATACGTTTCTGTACATCACTGTACATCATTTATGATACTGAGTGGACATGCCCAAGGGTCCAGACTTGGGAGTTTGTTATTAATTCGGTTTGTCACCTTAATGAGGAGATCTCACGTCTGCACCCTTTACATGTATTTTTCTCAATAGAAAAAGGACAGAGAAGTAGCTGACTGATGGTAGCACTGTAGGAGACCACTCATAAATAAACATTCAATATGAATTTTTGCTACAGTTTGGCCGGGGGTTGTTTTCAGATACCTCTGCCTAAAAATTGCATAACATAATCTTTGTCTGCTCTTTGTTTTTTGACTAATATCTAATATCAAAATGAGCTCTTGTGGTTTCACCTTCCTGTGATGCATTTCTGATCTAGAGACAGTTTTCCAAGTAAATGGATTCTTGTTTAGGCCAAAAATGCAAAGTCTTTATTAAATAAAAAGCATGAGTAAAACTCAGCGTCTTTAACTTTTTTCCAAAATTCTGTCAACAGTAATACTCTGATTAACAGCATCCTTCTTAATATAAAATACAATATTCATTATGTATGTAATTTGTTAGCCAAGTTAGTCTTTGTTTTGTTTTCCCAGTTTTACTTATCCAACAGAATTTCATTTATGTAAGAATTAATTGGAATAACACATTTCTTTATACCTGGAATGTATTCTTTATACTCCAGTGCTTTGGGGATTAATATTTAGCTATAACATGCTCCCATATGAATTGTACTGTTTTAAATGGTGCAATGTTTTTCAGGTGAAAATATAATTTTCTGCAGAAATTTAAGATTTTTTATGGAAAACAGCATTTAAAACTATGTGCAGTGACATACAGGGTTCAAGTCAGACGATGTGCTTGAAAATTATATTTGGTTAAACCAGGCATGGAAGATTACATTTATATATATTCAAGGAAAAAAACCCAGTGCTTTTCTGCTTAATGATGAAGATATGTTTGTAGATATTAGCATGAGAAAAATGGGAAACGAATTAAGAGTAAATAGCCAAATTAGGTCCAGTTAAAGCCTTTATTATCTGTTACAGTTTAGAATACAATTTGTTGTATTTAAGCATATTTTCAAGAATTATTAAACAGAAGTACTAGAGGGAGTTTCAATGAGCAGTGAGCTAACCTTGTTGACAGGGAACCAGCTACAGCTTCAAGCAGTTGCACTCCTGCATGTCTGTTCCTGCAGAAATTTTCTGTCTGTGACTGGAAGAAACATAAGTAGCCTGGGGACCACTCCACCCTGTAATTAAATACCAAGCTGCACAAGTGGGGGGTGGAAAACAGACTCATGAACACACACTTGCAGCAATGTTATCTAAAGCATTTTTCTGTGTGTGCATGTGTGGAAAAAAATGTAAGTGTGATTTATTTCTGATAAAAAGAGTTTCTGGAAAGACAGGCAAACTGCCTTGCATAGCTCTTGTGCCTGTGAGTGGGAATATCAGTGGCATATCGATCCACATGCTGGGCTGTGTACACATATCCTGTAAAAAGAATGTTTCAAGTATTACTTTCCACCGATTCGGGTTTAGGTGGTAGAGCCTCATATTTCAAATGAAGACTGAGGTTTTAATGTTTTCTCAGTGTGTGTAGATTGCTGCTTGCTCAGACTGTCCTGAACAAAATATGTAGAGTTTGGTGTTTGCCCTGCACAGATTTGTGAAACTGTTGCCACTGTTGCCTTTATCACACTGTTACTTTTCAAATATTATAATGAACATTTGCATTACCAGGACATATTTGCAATTAAATCCTGCTCGAGGGTAAGAAGGCTAATTATTTGGAATATTTGATTTTCTCAAATGTTTGAATTTTTTCTTACTGGTTTTTGTTGTTGGAGAAGTTCAATTTAACATGTGATCAGTTTTATATAACTGAGCATATTCAGCAGGACGGCACAAAAAAAAGTAATATAAATACTATGAAAATATTTTTTTTCCTGACAATGACAAACCAAATAATTCTAAGACAGCTGAAGTGCTCAAATGATGTTCAAATATGGTTTTTCCCTGAAAGCCATTTGTGTTAATTCTGTGGAGACCGTTACTATTTTATATTGGTGTTGTGCTTGGTGCTGTACAGAGTTCATCATAGAGAAATTTTTACATCCCAGGAATGTAGTTACACAACTGGAAATGGGGTATGAGATGGACAATGCATGAGTTACTCTATTAAGTTCTAACAAGAATGTAGAAAGCACTAACACCTTTATAGGATGTGTTTGCAGAGTGTTGTCCCACAGTTGTGACCACAGTCCTATGTCCTGCAAGGGCGGACTCGACTTCCTGTGGCTTTTCTTGGTCCTTGTAGAAGGGTGGTGCAGAGCCCGTGCATCCCTGCTGGCTTTGGTGCCCTGCATTAGAGACAGATCTCACAGAATCGCGTGGTTGTTGCAGCATTTAATCCACACCTTAAGGGATTTGCTTTGTTCCCCATCTCCAGTGGTTATTCATGTGGGACTTAGTGCCTGAACTGCTCCCCTCGCCAGCATCCCTTTATTAAAAATAAGTTAAAATGTGCTAGACAGTACCAAGATGTGTTACTACCATTGGCTTTTATCTGGAATTAATGAGCATGTTAAAGAGTTCCTAACGGGCAGGAAACCTGCGATACAACACCAGAGTTTAATTGGTGAAAATTCAACTATATCTCACCTTTGTAACTCGTTTTATTGATGCTTAGGAGATTGGAATGGGCACATCAAGGCTAAATTTTCAAGCTGTGATTGTCTGTAGTTCAAATGCTGATTTAGTGATGATGTTGGAGTTCCTACCATGGATCTATGAGTTACTTTTTCTTCTTTGAATTTGGCAGTAGGAACAGCTACAGATTTTCTGATGAAAGCTCATATGCATTAATTTTCTGATCCAGAAGGATGTCTTTTCATGATCAGAAGTCTCTGAATCTAAAATTATTTCACCTGTGATGCTTAGAAGAATTTGGTTGTTTGTGTAGGACTCAGTAAAATCTGAAGACAGAAGCAGCTCTGGAATAAAGTTGCTTCAAGTATACATTTGATTTGCAGGATGTGATCCAGTTCCCTCTCCCACTGAGTTTTCCAAGTTAGGAAATATGATACATTTTAGATTTGGCTGTAATGCATCAGTGGAGAAAGCTTTAAGCAAGACTGCACTGTTCCTGAAAGTGTTAGCAAGAAGACTTTCCTTTGAGGAAATAAGAAACTTATTGTGAAGGGCTGTCTAGGCACAGAAGTTGAATTAAATTTTCGTGTATGCATTCCTAAATTACTTACCGAATTGATAACTGTAGAAACTATTGTGTTCATACGGAATTTGATATATTGAACTGATGTTCAATGTAAGATTTGATATATTGAACTTTTCAGATAATAAACTAGTAATGTACATGCAGAATTGCATTGGTTTAATGAAATTTGTCTTAAATTTGTCCTTTAGTCATAGTGTTAAACCCAAAGTCCAGGAGTATTTCTGTATTAATGGATGACAACTGTAATGAATTAATCTCATGAGATGGTCTGAAAATATGATTGGTCTATGCATTAACCATTAGCATATTCTTAGCATATTAGCATAATCTTAGAAGGGTGCATATAGAATAGATACAAGTGTTAATTAAGAATGCTACTGTGAAAACCAGATGTTTTTGCTGAAACCATGTGAAAGGGTTTTTGTCTTTAGTAGTGGTTTGGGTTGCTTAAGGAAAGAAAATGAATAGTAGGTTTATTTTTATCACTTTTTTGAGCTGGTGTGGTCAACATCTAAAAGTTGGTTTGCCTGGCCATCTGTACTCTGTAACTGGTAGAGGACAGTGTGGAGAGCTGTCTGCTTCCGAAGGTGATGGATGTGTCCAACTTTGAACAGGTTTGACAGCACAGAATCTGTAAAGTCTTTCTTTTCCAGCTTTTGCTATTCATGCCTTCAAATCATGTTGGAAGAGTTGAAGGCCGGGCTTGGACTTGTTTCCTTTTGGATGATTTGGGTGAAGTTGAAAATTCTGTCTTTTTGAAGAAGGTGGTTACTACAGGACAAGAGCTCCTTTGTAACAGCGTGTTCAGGGCTCCGGGGCATTGCATGACTAGCAGAAACAAATTGTATGGAAGCAATTAAATACAAAGGAAATGTTATGTGGGCTGAGTTTCAACATACAGATTTGTGCCATTTTCACTCTTCATTTAGAGAGAGAGAGGCCAGCAATGGTGATGAGGTGGGTTTTTTTGATTTGGGAATATTCATCTTTTCATTGATTAACTCAAAGTGCAGACCTAGAGTGAATGCTGCTGCCCATGACTGTTGTCTGAGCTCTTCAAGAATGGAAAACGTGGGAACACTGCACTGTCCCGCAGTATTCCCTACCTGCGACTATTTTAAAGGCAGATGTGATGGAAGCTGTACTGCAGAGACAGATACAGCCTTGCTTAGAGAACTGAGCAGAATGCATTGTGTTAAAACTGAAATAATTGCTTAGAGTGTCACCAGAAATCAATGCAATATAAAGGGAGATGTACAGGAGGAGCTGGTTACCTTGCACCTCCTCCTGGCTCACAGCATCTGTATTGGCTGTTGCAGTGCAAGCACAGCAGTGGTAGAGCTGCAAGTCCAAACACAGCTTTTCCTGCAGTGACCTATTTGGTTGCTCATATGTTTGCTGGCCCCTCAGTGTTTTCTTGGTCAAAATGCTCTGTTTTGTTCACTGGGTATTGATGTGTCCCTAACAATTTTTGGGTGCAATATTCTGGCAGTCTTCCAGGTTTGACAGTAGCAGAACACTTCCATGATACATTTTTGTTTTCTCTTGTACCACAAATAATCCTGTTTTTCTACCTGCAATCAATTTTCCTAGCCTGTTGTTTTTACTAAATGTTCTGTGTTCCTATTTTTCAATATTTGGTTGGTGAGCAAAGGTATAAACATCACGAAATGCAGTAATTAAAGTCTTTTGCTTCCAAAACCAAAAATAGAATTTGAACTGCGAGCCTTAAATTCTGTGTGGGCTTTTAAAGAAGTTCGCAAAACTTCTTGATTGAGGTATTCTCTTGGTCTTCACTTTTCACACTAGCCCTCAACTACAGCACCATGTGAGCAGAAGGAGGTGGGAGTCACCGGGAAGCTGACCCAGGCTGGAGGAAACAGCAGCGCAGTTCCTGTTGTGCTGTGACTCTGTGGAAATCACGTAACCACTCTGTGCCTTCATTTCTGGGCTCCATTTCAGCATCTGTTCTTGTCCATGAAAAATTTCTGTGTATTGAAGCAGACAGTGTACAGGAATAAACCTTAGCTATTGCTCCATAGAAGTTGTTTCTTACCATGTGAGAAACATCCTGTCACAGTGTTACCCAGCTGGAGTTTGTTAGATTTTCAGACCATATTTCCAAATGTTTCTTTAACTGATAAAATCATTTGGGAGATGTAAGTTTGGAGTCGCCTTTTTAAAAAAAAGGAAGAAAGAAAGAACAAAACTAAGAAACAAAACAACAAAAAAGAAAGAAATTAATTTGTTTGCCTAAGCAGTCTTTTGCAACATTAAGTTAGAAATGCCAAAGTTGTTTTCAGAATTATCTGAAAATACCGTATTTTCAAAAGCTTCAGGAATAAAAGTAGTTGCCACTTGAGAAAGGTTTTGGATTGTCTGATTAGTCAGACAGTCTGGACAAAAGCAGCTCTTCTAGTCTTGACACGTGTTCTGTGTGGTTTCTTCCAGAGCACACAGGCAGTTCTGTTGTGTGGAAGCCCTTCTCTGTAGCCTCTTGCCAGTGTCCTCACCTGGGTGAGGTGTCTTGAGACTCACACAGAGCAGCTTTGCATCAGTAAATGAGTGCAGGCCATGCTGTGTGGGCAACATTGTGCAGCTCTGTGGGGAATGCAGAAAAAGGTCAGCACTTCAGAGCTGACAGGAGCAGAATTTAGTGTGGGAGTTCTTCACAAAAGCTTTTTTTATTTCACATTTGGTTTTGATACTGCATTTCCCTAGCCATGTTTTATTCATTCTATGGTATATATTTAAACAGAAATGTAAGTGCTTTTGCCTTAAGAGGTTGGGAAAAAATATTTTTTTGCAAATGTATGTGGCAGAATTTCATCAGCACATGTCAAAACTAAGGGTTTAATTTGAGTGAAGTTAATGTGAAAATTGTGTACCAGATTTTAATGTTGAATAAATGTGTTTCTCTGCAACCTACAACTCCTCTAACTGACATGGCAGCCTTGCCAGCGGGGTGGCTACAGTGATGCCAGTGGTCCTTGCCATCCCTTCATACTGCAAAGAATGTACCTAGTGTAATGTGTTGAGAGCCTTTTCCTCAATGAAGACTTTCCAAGTCATGGGATATTTCCTCAGATGCTGCCATCACTGTCTCTCAGCCCTGACATCAGCCAAATAGATTATAATTTTAGATAAAACTTTCTGTTAGAAGCAGTGGAGGGTTCTATTTCTTTATTCCTGTTTTATAGTTGACGTTTTGAGTTTTGTCTGCTACTGAAAGACTTTATGGCAATGGAATATCAATGAAATTATGCCACTGCAAGAGGTCAGACAATATAAAACTGAGTAAGCAGAGTAAAAGATTTCTAGTGAGACTGCGACTTACTGAAAGTGCAGCAGTAAATAATTGAAATCTAAAAGAAATGAACGTTTTGCTAGAGATTCATCACTTACAGTAGTCAGTAAAGGTAGGTTGTAAAACATACTTTGTCAAAACTAGGAAAGATCCTGGTCTGAGATTTGTAACTTTATAAAAAACTTAGCAATTCTAGTCCATAAGTTGTTAATAAAAAATAGCTCTTGGTATTAACTATGCCAATACTTACCCAAATCTATGAAGAAACATTATTTTAACCAGTTATTAGCAGTGACTTAATGAATCACACTATTAGTTTTGTTTTCTTTCTATGGTAGACTTGCTCTGAGGACAGAGGGAAAATGTAACTTTGATTCATTAAATTCTGTGTGGTTACATATCTTGTGAATTATTTGACAGATTTGCCATGACCTTCCATTGCCAAACACTTGGATGAAGTGTTGTGCTGCTGTGTCATGTCCCTGTTTTGTGTTGCAGCATGAAAACTTAGGCATTGAAATTGGTGCTGTATATTTATAGTCAAATATTTCCCAAAACGTCCATTAAATTTTGAGGTTTTGACATGCTGTTATTTAGCAATTATCATGGATCTTTATTGTAACAAAGAGTAGGAAAGTAAAATGTGAAAGAAAAGCATAAGCTTGCAGATAAAACAAATGGGGTGCAATTAAGACACAGGATCACTGTCCTTTTCCATTTTGTACTACTTTTCTTACAGATAAAGACATATGTTTCCATTTATTTGAGTAGTTTTGTGGTACTGTCTGGTTTGCTTTACTAAAAGCATGCCTTCTGCTGAGGATATTGTCTCATGAACATTTCCTTTTTCTGTCAGGATGGCTTCTACTAGAACAATATTTTCAGCGGTCTTTTTTTATCTTGGAGAAACAAATGTCTGATTCATTTTTCTAGGAAAAACAGGAAGTTGTAAAGAAAACTGAAAAAGAAATGCATACTGTTACTTCAATTTAATTTATAAAGGTATAAAGCAAAGTGGAAGTAACTCTTTGTTAGATACTGAGGTGATACTACAGTTTTATTGTTTTTCTCCTATTATCTGAACCTCATGTGAAGAACAATTTAAGCTGGTCTTGTCAAGGGGAAAAAAAAGCAAATCCAAAAAAACATCTATATGTATGAAAATCTCGAAGCAGCTTCAGCACAGGAGTGTGTATTTTGGAAGCATCCAGCCTTTGTGAACAATGTGTTCTGTGCCTGTGTTTGGTAGTGCTGCGCTGGGGCTGGCGCGGATTCTGACCACAGGTAAGTACTTCTCAAAGCAAGAGAAAAGACCTGATGAGGAAATTGAAATTGGGAGTTCTTTCTGGCCTGTAAGAGTTTGAGATTTTTTAAAAATTGAATTACATAATTAGTGGATAAAATGTTCTGATTAATTTCAGTAGAGTGAAAGAAACCTGCATATTAATAATCAGGTTACTAGGCATGGCTTTTTTTTTTTTGCTATGGAAATGATTAATCTTAGAGGCAGATTCTTCTCAGATGTGCATACAGATCTGTTATTCTTGCCTTCCTGAGTGCTGCAAGTATCCAAGGACATTTTGCACCTGTAAGAAGCAGAATGACTGTGTGCTGACGGGGGGCTGGAACATTAAAAATCCCATTAAAAATCACAGTAGCTACTGCATTAGGGTTATGGTTCTAAGTACATGCAATGCCAGGCAATAACTCAGTGATGAGATGTTGATGTTGTAGTCTTGACCTTGCTGTGCATAACCTGGTCCTCCACCCCAGTATCTTTGTTACTGTTCTTTCTGCTCTGGGAGCAGTACTCTTCACTGTTGCAGTACATACAAAAATTAGAAATTATTGTAGAATTATTCCCTTAGCACAAGAATTGTAAGACTTAAAGATTAATCCTTCATATTGTAATGCCTGTGACATTCCTTCTTATTCTCATGTTTTTGCTCTCTGTCAGATAGGAGATAACTTCCTCAAAACTCTAATGAAATAGCTCGATTGAAAATATGTGAAGTTCAGTTTTGGCCTTTGCATATAAATGAAAGATTATTTTGACTGCATTTCTAAAGCACCTGCAAAGTGCAAAACCATCAGGAGCGACTGACCCTGTGTAGTTGAAGTCTCTGCCAGGGGCAGTGCTGGGAGGAGCTGCAGGTTTGTATCCCAGCCAGGAGCGGCCCGATGGTTCACAGCCTCGGCAGATTCACTGCACAAACCAATTCACGTGCATTTGGCAGTTTGTCAGCAACCTGCTCCACTAGTACCGGCTCAGTTCTCTCCAGCATCTTGGTTCCAAGCTCCAAAATTGCTTTTACACTTTTCATTGCAGAAAGCAAATTTTCTCATAATAAATAAATTTGTCTCTGTGGTGTTTTCTTTTCTTGATGGCTAGGAATAGCAGAGAAGAAAAAAAAAAAAGTCTGAATTAAAATTCCTCTAGGGGCCATATGGAAAGAGCATATCACTGCAAAAATTCCACCTAACCCAAATTTTTCCTGACTCGATTGTGCAGGTCCCTGGTGCAGCTTGCAATGTTTTCTAGTCATTCAGCTTTGAGCATTTTTACAAAAAAAGAAGAGTTGCAAAGGCTGTTTTTTGATATTTTACCTTAGAGTCTTTGAGACAAAGCTGTCAGTCTTTAAAATTTAATTGATATATGGCTTTTTACATAAACCACAGCTTTTTCTTTTCAAGTTACCTGCTGAGAGATTGCAGTTTACAATTGACTCATTCCTTTGAGACATTTTAATGAGTATTCATTTTATGGTGTAATTCAGATGAGATATGCAAGTGTCCTGACCTGACAGATCATCTCTGCTAGGCCTACATAAATCCTGCAGTCTTCCCTTATACTGAATTTTCATTTTAAAAAAATGTTTATTTCAATTTAAAATCCTGATAAGATCACCTTAATTAATCATTGAAATACAAGTATTTCAAAATCCAGATAAAAAGGTTACGAATTTGATTTACTTCTAAGAAATTGGATTTTGTAGGGCAAAGTTTTGCTTTCATGAATATTAAAGAAGAAATACATAATGCAAATCATATGTAGGTCTTTTAAATTTTGTGGTGATTTGGTTTGAAAGAAGGATCATGTGTGTGAAGTTTTCTTCCAAAAGAGGGCTTTTATGGAAAATAGTTTTGTTCTTCAATGCAGTCTGCATGCACAAAGTAGGCAGTTTTTCACAATTGGATATGAAGAGGTTTGTGTTTACTTCATGTGTTTGCAATTCTTTTAAAAAAGTGAGCTTTTCTGAAGATCAATAGCAAACATTTTAAATAAGTGTAAGAATTTGATGACAACACTATTTTTTAATATATTTTGTAATGGATTGCAAGTCCAATGCAAAAATATTTTGACTATATTTTAGCATATTGTTTTTCAGTGGTTGCAAAAGGACTGGGAGTAGCTAATCAGCATTGCATTCCAGTCCTTCAGTGCATGATGATGGAGTACAACATTTGGTCTCTATTTCCATTTTTTTTTTCCCTCTTGGTAAGCCAGGAAGTTTTGTTACTAACTGGGATCTGGAGCTGGTTGAATCTGGCTGAGTCCCAGAGGTATTCATTTGGAAAGTGCTAGGTGAGCAGAATATTGTTTGCCATTATAATAGACTTACAGGATCTTTATAGAACTGCAACTGAAATTGGTGGATATGAGCCATTCTTTTTCCTTTGTAGTTTTAAGAGTCACCTTTAACAGATCCATTCCTTTGTACCACGTCATCTTGCTGAGATCAAAATAGTAGCTTTTTTTTGTTAACATGACATTTGTAACTGGTGTAATGATTGTATCTTAGTACTTAAACTGTTATTAGGGTAATTCTACTTTCATGCCTATTACTTAAAATAATCCAAAGCAAGATGATGATCACTTGAAACATAAACAAGTCATACATACTTGTTCTTCAGTTCACACTGCTGGTTTGGCCTTCCTTTTCTGTATGAGGTCAAACCTCAGATATTTGGGTTAACTGTGCCATGAGCAGGGCTACAGATTTAAATCCAGAGTTGATAAATGACATGTCTCCTGCTGCTTGTTAGGTACGATTTTTAGTTCCCTGTGCAATCTTTATTTTGACCTCTTTAATTTGACAGGAATTAGTGTAAGCACTTACATACAGTGCCTTCAATAAAAATAGGAGGTAAACAATATCCTTAGTAGTGGAAGATACTGTGACATTGGAAATAAAAAAACCTAATGTGCAGTTGGTTGAACCCAGTAGGTGAGTGAGAAGGGAGCAGATTTTAAGGGAAATGTTTTGGTGGTTCAGCTGACAGTGGCCTGCACTCGAGTTCCTGGGGCTCTGGCTCTCCCAGGCCAGTTCCTTCCCTGGAGGAGCAGGGAGCCACTCCCTTGCCCAGTCTCCATCCCTGCTGCTGGTTGCACTCATGGAGAGAAGGGGCTGGAAAGGGGCTTCCTGCTCCCCTTGCCCTGGTCTGGCCCCTGGCACAGAGGCTGGTTGGTGAGGCTGGGAAAACAGCCCCGTCTGGTTCTCTGTCTTGGCTTCATTATGTACCAGAACAAAGACAACTGCACAAAGCTGTGTCACAGATAGTAATGCCAGGACCCTCTGACTGCATCCTCATTGGAGTTGTGGCTTTAGGGCCACAA
This sequence comes from Calyptomena viridis, assembly GCA_013390005.1. Classification (NCBI taxonomy): domain Eukaryota; kingdom Metazoa; phylum Chordata; class Aves; order Passeriformes; family Eurylaimidae; genus Calyptomena; species Calyptomena viridis. The sequence goes on along the minus strand of WEIV01010462.1, from coordinate 29,143 downwards.
ATCTGGTGTGTAGCTCACATCCCAATTCATTTGTAGCTGAGGAAAAAGGCTCTGTGATTTTGTTTTGGCTGATGGAAGCTGAACTGAAAATGAAGATAGAGGATGATTGCTCTTATTGCTTAGTGAGGTAATAATCTAATTACTTTTGTTATTGTAAATTATGAATGTGTCAACATAGGTTTAAATTTTACCAGATAAATTTTTTAATAGGACTGCTTTATTCCTCTCCTCTGAACTCAGTATGCCAATAAAATGTCACAGATGTTCATTAAGATGAGAGAACTCTCTGCAGGTTGTATCTTCATTTGTATTCTCACAAAGTTTCTTGTGGCTTCTTGTGGTTTACTTTTGGTCAGAGGTTCATTTTCACTCACTGTTTCTCTGAATTTGGGTATTACAAGGTCTTTGCCCTTCTTTTAAAGACCATAAAGGATTTTAAGGCTTTGAGTAATAAAATACAGTCCATCAAATTATTTACAATGTGAAATTGTGAAGGAGGACAGCAAAGGTGGTGAAAAGAGTCGAGAACATGACCTGTGAGGAGCAGCTGAGGTACTGGGTTTGGAGGAGGCTGAGGGGGAACCTCGTGCTGGCTGTGGCTTCCTTGAGGGAGGAGCAGAGGAAGGTGCTGAGCCCTTCTCCCCAGGGATTTCACCTGGGGATAGGACAAGGAGATGGCTGGAAACTGTGTCAGGGACACTCAGACTGAATCCCAGGAGAAGGCTCTTCACTGGGAGGCCAGACACTGGACAAGCTCCTCGGGGAAGTGGTTGTGGCTCCAAGCCCATTGTTGGTCAAGAAGCATTTGGATGACTCTCAGATACCTTGTTTAACTTTTAGGTTGCCCTGCGTGGAGTCAGGAGTTGGATTGGATGATCCTTATGGATCCCTTCCAACTCAGGATATCCCATCTTTCTATGAAATAATTCTGCATTTATTTAATAAGAAACCCATTTGAAATACTGGAAGATGGTTTTCCAGGTAAGAAGCTGGTTTGATATACTTTGTTCCTACTAGATTTTAATAATCAGATTTTAGATACCAGATTTTAAATTATTTATTAGGAAATTTTACAGCATTCTATGACACTGCCTTTTAAATTTTTTTTTCCAGTCAATGTCGGCATTTTTTGTAGCTATGATACAGCATTTTAATATTAAAAAAAGCTACACCTTTTCTGAGGGTAGCAAGCCTCTTTCTCCACCACACCACCCTCCTCCCCTCAAAATTGTGTATGTTAGCCAGGTTAAATGCATAAGTGAAACACTACCTGATCAGTCACTCTCTTGCATTACTAAATAAATAGGCTTTAGGAACTGCATCTGATTTGTGGTGCCTCCATATCACACAATTATTCCTTTTGCATACAGCAGAGTGTGTTCCTGTGACACAAGCCCAGCTTCTCATGCTTGTGCCAGTAATCTTCAAACACGTATTCCTTGCACCCCACTGAAAATCAGTGAGATGCACCTACGTTGCTAAACATACAATACTTCTACTATTCTCAGCATGAGGGAAGCCTTGCTTGTGCACATTTGTACTTAAATTTTAAAAAGATTTCAGATAGTCTGCATTTGATAGGAAAATTAGTACAGTGTCAGAATTGACCAAAAATCCTTATGTTCAGCTAAATCTTATTTGAAAATCTGGTCTCATTTTAAAATTTTCCAGTACAGAGAACACCCATGCAGAACTGTCACCCTTCCTTGGCTGAGGTCAACTGTCAGCTAGGAGACATTGTTTCTTTATTTTGGAAAGGTTTTGTTTGGGAAAAGATTTGGTCTTTTAACCAGATCCTGCTTTTCATCTGTTTTTCATGGCAAATGATTGCATTTCCCAACCATTTGCAAACAGTGACTGTCTGGCAGGATTTCCTGGATACACAGTAGTTTGAGATTGTAGAAGGTCAACTTTCTGAACTCTGGCAATTACTGTGGTTATTTGTCCTGCTTTTCTTCCATGGGAACTAATCAGCTCGTATGGAAGGTAGAAATAGGGTCCAAGAAAAATTCATCTGCTAATCACCTCCACCATGAATCATAAAGAAAAAAAAAATTCAAGTAGCACACCTCCTGACCTTTGTGTACTAAAACTTTCTGAAGAGTTGGAACCAATATGTTGGGAGTCAGAGTTTTGTAGAAACTTCTGAAAAAGTTATAAATAACCTGGTCCTGTTTTTGTTGAGTGAGGTACTAGGGCCCTCAGAGCACATAACCCATGAGCTAAAGCTGTGTGAGCAGAGCTGTGTGCTGATTGTGTAAAAAACCATTTCTCTGTTAGACCTTTTGTTTAACAGTCTAAGCTGACCTTCAAAATTAAAAGTAAGGGGGTAATAAAAACAGATAAATCCCAAACCTACAGGTGCTCTTAAAAATTTGACCAATATTAATTTGTTTCCTGTGAGTCAGTTCCCTGGAAGAAGTGATGGGATGGGATTTTTCTCATATGCACATGCCATGTAAGAGATTGAGCCCTTGGAAACCTCTCCTTCTTACAAGGGAACCCCCTAAATGTGTAGTAGAGAAGACATTGATGTTGATGAAAGACAGATTTTTGTCATTATTTGCATAGAATCCATCAGACATTTCTTCAGGTTCTGAAAGTGAGAGTGTTGTTTGAGCATCAAAAGTCCTAATAATTTCTTAATTTTACTGGGAAGAGGAAAGAGCTATGCCCTACTTCTCTTAGCTCCAGCAACTGAGTTTGGTTGATTGCTTTCCTATTCCTCACCTTATGAGGACTTGAGAGAGGACAACATTCTGTTCTACCTTCTGTCTGTTAAAAATTACATTTCTCCTGAATTGTCTATTGTCTTTACTGTATTCTTAGTAGTGATAAAATGTTCCAAATGGAGGAAGTAAGATAACTCCTGATGCAGTCAAGGTCATGGTTGTCTCAGTATTTATTTAAATGAAGCAGGTTTTCTCCCAGCGAATTTATTTTACAGAGGAAATGTCAAAGGCATCCTGATAGCCGCTTTCTTTGCCCCGATGCCGGGAGGTTTTTTTCTGCTCTCTGAATGGGATCTAAAAGTTTTGGGTTTGCAGACTTGGGGGTGGGGGGTGGATGACAAGCTGCCTGGTTGACTGTTTTTAAATAGATAAGGATCCTCCTCCCCTCCGGTGAGATTGTCTGCAAGATCACCCGTGTGTAGTTGCCACTGACTCGAAGGTGGGTCAGTACAGACCCTGTGTAGGAGGGTTCTCAGACCTTGCAGAAATGCTTGGGCAGTACAGCTCTGTCAAGTAACCACATGGCTGTGTCCTTACGCACATAACACACGTGATAAAAGAGATTTATAGTGTTTATTTAGCTTTAGACACATAGATTTGAAACATGCATCTTATTATTCTGTGATTATTCTACATCTTATAACACTGAAAGGAGAGCAGGGACCAAAAACCAGAATTTGTGGTTAGATAAAAATAAAAGTGTGATGCACTGAATCATGGGAAGGTGAATAAAACTTCTGCTTTTACAGGTACCAGTCACAAAGTTGTTCCTGACAACTTCTCAGTAACAAAAAAATTATTTTCTAAAATACTGAGACGTTTGTGTGGCCTGATATTTGAAATAGTCTTGCTGCCTCATAGCCACTATTGTGGTAGATAAATGTAGGTCCAGAGTAACTTTATTCATCTGAACAGTTATGCTTTTGGTATATTAAATGAAATCTGTTGCCTAAACGTTTTTAGTTGCTTATGTTGTAACTAAATCATAGGAGAAAATCCTTTTGCATTTGCTCTTTGGCAAACTAAAGTCTTATTGACAAGATACAGATCTTGGTATGAAGAGTTAGGGATTTGGGGCTTGGAAGGAAAAAAACCCCTAAAATATATTTTAGTATCTGCTTTGGCTCTGCATGTCTGTTGTGCTGTAGCCATTTGCATTCCTATTAAAATACAAAGATTGCTGCCTGTGAAGTTCAGAGAGCAAAAGTTATTTTGACCTTTCTGGAGCTTAATAAATGTACTGACCTGAAAGCTGAGGTGATGAGAATGATCTCTGACTGAGAGCTGCAGTACCAGGAACTGCTTTGCACAAATGTGTGTATTTTGAGCCAGTGCTCAGTTTCCAGTGAAGGAGAATTGTCTGTTTGGGAAAGCTATTCCTCAAGCCAATCCATGTTATTGTCTGGAAACCCTGACCAAGCAGAACTGGAAAAAGAGAGCTTGTCATAGGAAAAAGTTAGAACAACTGCTGTGCGTTTGTGGAAAGAAATTCTAGAGACTGTGGTAACACCATTTTGTTGTCTTTTGAAGAAATGCTGGTCCCTGTATGATTTCAAAACCAAAAGGTAGGCAGGATTGCGGATGTGCCTACTTGAGGAGTAGAAAATTATTTATTTCTGCAACAAAAACCTTTTACAAAAGTCTACTTGAATATATTATAAGGTTCTGAAGCTCTTGACAAGTTATTTGTCAAATTACAGAGAAAATGGCGCATAATTCTTAGTGATATATCACAAATAAAATTTTATTGGTATTACAGTAACTAGTCCAACCCTATTAATTCGCTGATGAAAATGGGATTGGTACGGGATAATTTTTTTGCTTGTTTTGTTGTTAATGCATATACAAAGTGCACAGTGTCCTGAAAACATTAATGGTGATTTTCTGAGAGTCAGAAAGCAAAGCATGAAATAAAAATCCAGACTACAGATGGCAATTCTGGAACGAAATTCTGCAAAGTCATACATTTTTCTGCCTCTGGCCAGTGCAATCGAATACAACCTTACAGGATAATTTTTCTATAACTTCATAGGGATTTTGTATCCTGTTTTGCTCGGGGTTGTTTTTCTGTCCTATCATCCGTTCTTGCCTGGGGAAGATTTTCATTGTGTCTCTATAAGGTGATTCTGTGTAGTTGAAGGGGGAGTTCTTGTTTGTTTATTAATTTTTGGTGGAATGCAGAATATATGAAAGTAATAACAGCTTGTCTAGAAATGCCATCATTGTAGTTAAAGAGTACTTTTTAGATTGGACCACTTCTCCCCTTCTTGTTACAAGACAGCACCATTTTATATTTTATGTATGTAAACTCTGATCCTTCGTAAATATGGTCCCTTTTGACATGGTTTTATGTTGATAAACAGAGGCATTCACAACAAAACCTGATGATAGCCCTCTAGCTCAAGTAGAGTACAGTTAATTATCTTCCATTCTGTAACCTATTTCACAATTTTGGAAACTACACAGATCTGAAAATGTCTCACAAAGGAATACTTTGGCTTCAGAGTATTACATTACATTTTCCCCAAAATAAAATAAACATGGTTTTAGTAGAATCATTAATATAGCTCTTTAAATATGAGTGTTACAGGCACTCATCAAGTAAACAAATGCATTAATGCCATTTTTTATTGTATACATTAAAGAATCCCATAAAAATGTTCTATATAATAGTTTCATTCAGTACTTTTTTTTCTTTCTCTTGAGAACTGGGATTTCATCCAAATTCTAAAGGTTAAGTTGTCAATGGGACTGAAAGGGTGTTTTGTTTCCATTTGTGTAACTAGTTTAATGTTTTTTAAGGCCTTCGTGTATACCAACACTGGAATCAGTCAATTACAGGAGAGCTTAGCAGGACATTCTTAAAGTTCTCTTCACAGCAGCAAATTATGCTGAAACTAATTTAGGAAAAGGGCAACTCTTTTCACAGAAGACATTACTTATCATAGGGTATTAGAAATTCAAATACAGATACAGTGTTCCAGCTTCAGTATTGGAGATGACAATGAACATGCATTAGAAGAACAAAGTCCATGTTTCAATCAGTTTAATAATTACATTGTGGTTCCTTGTTAAAGCTTCTTGAAATTTTCATGAAACATTATCAGTATCTGAAAAAGCAAGTGTCATATGAGTTTGTGGGTCAGCATGTTGCAGCCCATCACTTGAACTTCCACAGCAGAGTGGTTGAACTATCAAATATTATTAGTTTCTATGCTCTAAAGGAGAAGCGATTGAGAGAGAGTGGATTTTATGTTTGTATGCTTTTAATCATGGCAGGAATGCTAAATTATTATTGTTTTCTACTGTTCACTAGCAAAAATGGAATCAGTAGCATGCAGCTTTAAGCTCTTCCACCTAATAGGTATCTTCCCTTCACATGTATATAGTGTATGCATGATTTTTGCAAAATATTATTAACATTTTGGTTTTGAATAATGCAAAAATTTGTGCTTTCCTGATTAGCAGTGAGTATTGTCAGCATATAATTGAATTGCTGAGGCTAGGAAATAATGCAGAGCAGCTATTGTGGCTGTGCCACCAGTTGTTTCTAAGTGTTGGGGGGGCACCTCAAGTGCTTTGCAACAGCTGTGGACACAGGCTCCACCTGGTCGCTCTGAAGTGTCAGTGAGTGCTTTGGGAGTGCCTGAAGAATGTGCAAAATTCTTCCTTTTCAGAGAGGGAAAACTAAAAACCTAGTAAAGTACTAAAAATACTAAAAACTTAGCAAAGCATGTGTCTTTTGATGTGTGATTTTGGTGTAAAACAAAAATACCACTGTAGATTTTCATTAATCTCTCCCATTCTTCTCTCCTCCATCAGAAATCACAAGACCAGGACTGACTATGGAATAGGCTGACACTGTCCCAGCCATCTCAGTTCATGCTGTCCTGGCTGCAGGGCACTACTGAGACCAGTGGCCTGGCCCTGTCCTCCTCTTACCAAATCTTTTTCTTCGTTTTGTTTTGACTCACATGGGGCTGCAGGGTCAGGCAGATCGATCTGTTAATGTAGCTAAAACAGTCAGCAAGAGTTGTTTCTGCAGGTTCAGCACATTGATCAAGGTGTTCACCTGTGTCACCGTGGCACCTCAGGGTGTTGGTGAGAGCAGACGTGCCCTCAGGCCACAGGAGCCCAGTGCAGGCTGCCTGCTTTGGGTTCTGATACAATCCACCAGGATTCATTTGGGCCCTTAGACTGCCTGGTGTATCATTTGTGAATTAGAACTGCAGAAAAATAGAATATCCAGTTTAAAGTCTGCTCTTTTATTTGCAACAGCCCAGGTGTCCCATGGTCTCTCCCAGACATTTGGAAATGTCAAGAAGCTTCAACATGTCAAGGCACCTTGGCTAAATAGCAGGAAATATACTGTAGATGTCTGATTTTCCCACCTCAAGGTGTTGTCCCACAAAAGGAGCATCTTGCCCATTTGCCAAGTTGACCAGCACTCTGTACTGTATTTCTGCAGCATGGCCTGAGCACAAGCCAGTGGCAGACACTCTGTGCCTGTCCTTCGCTAACTAGATGGACACCAGTAGTCTAAATTAGCCTGTCTGGGTTCTTGTGTAGCTCCATCACTAGGTTTTCTTTAAAAGAACTCATTATTTCTAGGTTTTCTTTAGACAAGCTCATTATTCTTCATACGTCTTTTTAGAGAAGATGAGACCCTTCTAAAAATAAATGTACATTCCACTTTTGTGTACAAGAAAGAAGGTAGTAGTGGTCTTCTTTGTATACCTGGAAAAGAACCATCCCTTTTCTTGAAAAGATGTTGGAACATGTCAGGTTAATGGAAAAATACGTGTTCTGCAGATAGTATTAATTATAAATGTGGTTAGTACAGGTGATAAAGGGACAAAAGAATGATGTAGTGAATGTCGTCTGTTGGGTATGCCATTTTTACCATTTATTGCTAAAAATATTTTTGTGAATTATTGTATCTTCACAAGATACCCAAAAGGAAGGCTCTAGTCCTTCATCTTACGTTCATCTGTTTTAGTTCTCACTGAAAAAAAAATTGCTTTTTATCTCTATTTAACTGCATGAAAGGGTGTATGTATTTGAAAGCAAGAATCCCTCCAACCTACACTAAATACTCTCTACCTTACCATGATTTATAATATACCAGGCACTCAGAGTGGTACCTGAAGTCGCTGTAAGCTGTGTTGTGAACACAAAAGTGATACATATTCTGTAGGGTCAGATGTTTCAAAAGATGTTTCAAAGTGCTCTCTGAAAACACTTGATACTGCTAAATGTGTTGTACCTCTGACCTGTAGAATGGGGACAGCCTTGCAAAATTGAATGGAGACCTCTGAAGTTGCACCTTGATGATTTATTCATTATCTTTTAAAAATAGTTTACTCCACCTGTCATTAGAACAGAGTTTGAAAATTTTGCAGTGGGTATGGAATGAAGCTGTGTGTTGGTTAAAGAAGATACTTCATAGCACGTCAGAAACAGAGCCTTTGAATAGTGAAGTGCACTTAGTAAAGCAAGCACTCTCTGGGAAAAGTGTGTAATTAGATAATTAAGGGTAGTTTCACAATGCACAACCACAAGAGGACCAAGAGAAGCTAGCACTGAGTAAGCTAAGTAAGCACTGACTAAGGTTTTTTGTATTAAACTTTTCACATTCCTTTTTTTTGTTTGTAATGTAAACATAACCTGAAAGAAAAGACTGAGACAACTGCTGGCCTAATGACATTAATGCTTTATCTGCACAGTCTGGCATGTAAACTCTTGATGCCAGTCAAGGTTTTTCTTCAGACACGTTTGGTGTGGCTCATGTCAAAATGAAGCTCATTGTCTTTAACAGGATGTGATTTGGATCATAATTTAACTCAGTCCCATTTCCACTTAAGTTTGCGTTTAGCAGGGCTGTAGACAAGTGACAAGCCATAAAAATTAAGCTGCCCTACTGAAATCATTGAATTTTCAAGCTTTACATTCGTAAGAGAAGTGACTGTCCCTTATGTGTTTGAAGGCAGCTCCCACATCACAGGGACTGTTGCAGTCTACTTTAATGAGTTACAGTTACCAAATGCACAGGTGAGTGCATGGTGTTAGGACATGTATTTTCTGTAAAGTCTTTTCATGTTGTGATGAGAGCAGAACTTGGCTCTTGAAATTTTCCAGTCTGTGGTAAGAGGAGGGGAAAAGCAGCATGGCAAAGAAAGAAGAGATCCAACTGCATGCCACTGACAGAATAGTGTGTTCTCAGGGCATTGTTGAACCACATTCTGCCTTTCTTTTGTTCATGTAATAGCCATGGAGGAGATAGAATATCTGCAAAGACATATTTTGCTAATAGTTAAGAAGAGAGCTTAATGAAGAATTTTCACAAAGAAGCATTCACAAATTCTCTTTCAATATCCAAAGAACCACATAGCATATGTACAAAGTCTTTTATTAGAGACAATCTAAAATGGTTCTTATGTACTGTTTTTAGTGAACAATAAATTCCTTCTGCTTTTAGAATTAGAAAGATGACAGTAACTGCAGTGTGTCCCCAGGTCTGCAGAGCCAGCAGGCGCTGGTACAAGTTGACCTTAGTGGGACGGGCAGGGGCAGCGCTGGGGGGTGACGAGCTGTGCACCGTCTGGCAAAGAAGAATTTTGCTACTTGTTGTGGTACCCCCAGTCAGTCCTTCCTCCCACCAGTTCCAACAGCTGCTGTAAGCTGCTGTGAAGTACCACCTAATTATAGAATATCCTTGATCCTCTTCATCCCCTTCAGAGATTCCTGGCCCCACCCTTGGCCAAACTCACCACCACTCATTGCGGCTGCCATCCTTAGGGAGGTGGTGGTGTTTCTGTAGTGAGCAGTGGGTCTGGAGGTCTCTAAATGCACCAATGAATGTAACTACCATTGATAAGCATCTAAAAATACTAATTTGTGAGTTCGGTTTTTTTCTCAAAACAGTATTTTTATTTTTCTATATGCAGTGGGTCTCATCTTTCTCCTGGAAATAATTTTGAAGTGTGTGGGGGAAGTGAGAATAAAGGTTTTCATAAGGAGAAAAGATTATTTTTATATACACAGTAATTTTTTTCATCCTAATTGTTACACAGAACTAAGTACTTCTGAGCTTTTTTGTCCCCGTTTACCTTAAAGGGGTAAAATCATACTTTTGAAAGTCATTTAGTGAGATTTTTTCCATAGGTGAATTGGAATCTTGTGACTTACCATTGTTTTAAAATAAGTTACAACTGTACTAAGGAGATTTCATTTCATTAGATTCTAATGATGGTTTTGAATTCCCTATTTAGCGACAAAGAATATTCATTCTGTGGTCTTGCCTCTTGTGCTTATTCACTTGTAAGATGTCAAAGATTCTGGATACAAAGGACCTTCACAGCCCTTTCCTGGGTTTTCTTTTTCAGCTCAGTTTGGTAGTGCATTGTCGTATACACACACATGTTCCATTAATTTCTGTGAGAATTGGACACATGCACGTAAGGTAATTGTTTCTAAAGCTAAAAATAATTTCTATTCGTATTTTCAGTTTTGCTCACCTGTGACTGCAAGACACAAAGATGACTAAAAAAAGCATAATAGAGCTGAGGTTTTTAAGAAATAGCTGATACTGGACTTTTACAAATGCCCAGGAGTTTGTGAGCTTATAGAGTTTCCCTTTTGCTGCTGGATCCTGCAGGTTGGTGGTTACTGGAATAGTATGGGGCTTGGCTCTGGCTACAGTTTTACCAGAAATTGCACTGCAGTACCACAAGCAAGCTCAGACAATAGACTGGGGTGTTGTGGCCCTGAGGTAATTTTCTTAAATTTAAAAAACCTTCCATCTGTATAAAGGCCTATCTTCCACATCACCCAGTGTCAGAGCACTTTGAGTGGGCTCTGACTTCAAATACACTTCCTTTTTGTCCTGCTTTTGTTTACAGGGAGCAGAGGGACAGAGAAGGTTGGGCAATGCTTTGGCTCTGTTCCAGGAGATGTAAACGGATTTCCTAATGTTGGGTGATGATGGGGTAGCTGGAAGTGGGTGATTGGAGCTGCTCTGGGGCAGTGAGAGCCACGATCCCCTTGAAGCAGCTCATGAGTCAGTGTGAGGGCTCTGGGTGCTGATGAGTCACCAGTTCCCACTCAGCAGCAGCAGCTTCACTGTGATGTGGCTCAGTCACAAAATCCATGCTCAGTCCCTGTGTTCAAGCTCTGGACCTCAAAAAGCTCCACATTGTTAGACACACTCTGCATTTTTGTTATTTCAGATGAGAGTGTGCTTACGAAACAATCTGTTAGTTCTTCTCAGTTCCCCTTAAACCTGTTTAGATGAGTAGCTCTGAATTTCCTAATACTACAGGAAAAAATTGTCTGAAAATAGAGCCCACTGAGATACATTTGTTGTTGGAATGAGTACAAGCAGAAAGGGGATTGATGTCCTTCGTGCTGCTGCTTGCTAATTTAAACTCACTGAGCTGTCTTGGCATGGCTGCAGTGGAAGTGGGGGATTAGAGCCTTGCAGTTAAAAAATGCAAGACATGGGAGCAGCACAAATTCTGGAGAACATTGACATTTCAAAGCAGGAGGCAGACACCCAAACAGGAGACATTTAACAAAAGCCTGAGGTAGAACAGATGGAACAGAATCACAGTCCCAGTAAAATACTCAGCTGTTTAGATTCGAGCTTTGGTTTAATTTTTCTCTGATGAGAGACCACCATTGGGATACAATTTGTCGCTTCCTGCACTGGAGCATCGCAGGACTTTATGGGTGAGAATGCCATGATTTGGGTGGCTTGGGGTGGCGGTTCTGGTAGCACATTCTGTGTCTTTTGTGTATCTCATTTGTGTTGTAAATATTTAACTTCCCCAGATATCAGTGACAACAGGGAAACTTCTTGTTTGTCCGTGAAGACCCCCGTCAGTCTCATCTGTGATGCAGAAATTGAAGCTAAAATTAACGTCTGCTTTCTTGTCCTGCTTATTTATGAATGAAGACTTTGTCGAGAAATGGCCTGCTCTGACACTAGGATATATAATAATAAGAAATGCAAAAAATTCTTTTGAAGAACTTGAAAGTGAGAATTGGAATGTGGATTTTGGGGCTGCTTTGTCATAATTTTGAATCTACCTCAAATAAGAATCTTATACAAGCAAGTCATAGAAGTTCTTTGCGTATCTACAGTTCTTTCTACTTCAGTGTTATAGATGAGGCAAGATATTAAAGTTTGGGGCTCTTTGGCTTCATACACTGTATACAAGAATTCTTATATTTCAAATGTAAGTAAAAAAAAGAAAAGCTAAAATATGATAAAGTTTGCAATGAGAATATAATGAAGTGTTTTCATGCTAGGGAGAAGCAGTGGTGAGTGGTTTCATTGTAAATAATAAATACTCTAGAAGCTGTGAAGAAAGGAGGTGACTCAGCACCTTAAGAAACTGAGAAGCATAAACTTGAAAGTGTGATCTTCAGTTAGAGTTTGGGAACTGTATATTAAATGTAATATATTAGGAAAAGAAAGTGGCTGCAGACTAAATAAAGACAGTGTTACTTTTTTTGTGTTTTTTAAAAAATGGTCTGAGTTCTTTTTTTTGTCTGCTTGTAATTAACATTATTTTTGGTAATACCTGAGATGTACATCCCAATAGCTATGGAAACTTGCTTGTTAAAGTTCTGGTTGTCAGCTGGGTGTGAAGTGGTGACATCAGTGGTGGCCATGCCACTCGTGTCAGCAAAAGCAATGACAAGCTCAAGACTGACATTTACTGTCAGTCTTGAGTAAAGATGATGCTTTTATGAAAGTTGGATTGAAATGATTTTCCAGACACAGAATATTTAAATATACGGGAATATATTCTGGTATTCTTGTAGACATACAGACAGACTAGTTTTGATGGTGTGGGAAGGAGCAAAGCATTGGATTTGGCAAGACAAACACTTGTCTTCTCAAAACTCAGCAAGATGACTATATATTGCTGACTGAGGGGTGGCCATATATTGAATATGTAGAAAAAGATTGATAGGACAAGAGTAAAAAACTTTTGGGCAATGAAATAATCTGGAAGATGAGTGTGTATTACAGATTTTCAAAATCACAGTAGAATTCACCAATTGTTCAAGTAAAAGTAATTGTTTAGCAGTAGGCCAAAGGAAGTTAGAATGGCAGGCGAAGAAGGTCAGAAGAAAAAAATGACGAGATGGTAGATAACCCAACCAGGATGAAGAGGTCGATGTATTATTTTATAAGCAGCTGGAGGATGTTTCAAAACCACCAGTCCTTTTTCTTGTAGGATATTTTAACCTGCCAGATATCTGCTGGGAACTCAACACAGCAGAGAGGAGGCAGTCTAGAAGATTCTTAGCTTGTGTGGAGGGCTGCTTCTTGTCACAGCTGGTGTGCCAGCCTAGCGGAAGTGAAGCTCTGCTCGACCTGCCCTTCACAAATAGAGAAGGGCTGGTGGGAGATGTGGTGGTTGGAGGCTGTCTGGGGTGCAGTGACCATGAAATAATAGAGTTTTCAATATACAGTGAAACAAGGAGAGGGGCATCAACAAAATTTCCACACTGGACTTCCAGAGGGTGGATTTCAGCTTATTCAAGAGACTAACTCAGAGAATACCTTAGGAAACAGCCCTTGAAAACAAAGGGGTTCAGGAAGCATGGACGTACTTCAAGAAAGAAGTCTTGAAGGCACAGGAGCAGGCTGTGTGGAAAGATGAGCTGACGGAAGGATGGGCTGATGGGGAAGACGACTGGCCTGCATGGGCAAGGAGCTTTTAAGAAACTAAGGGAAAAAAAAAAAGCAAGTGCATCACCTTTAGGAAGAGGGGGAAGTAACTCAGAAAATGTTTAAGGATGTTGCTAGGTCATGTAGGAAAAAAATTAGAGAAGCAAAAGCCCAGTTAGATCTTAAACTGGCCAATTCTGTGAAGGATAATAAAAAAGATTTTTATAAATACATTAATGGCAAAAAGAGGGGTGAGGACAACCTTCACTCTGTTGGATCTGGAGGGGAATATAGTAACTAAAGATGAGAAAAAGGCAGAGGTACTTAACACCACCTTTGCCTCAATTTTCAACAGGAAGACAGGTTGTCCTCAGGACAGCTGGCCTCCTGAGCTGGTTCATGGTGTCAGGAAGCAGTTAGAGACCTGCTGAGCCACTCGGATCTTCACCTGTCTGTAGGACCAGAGGGGATCCATCTTGGGGTGATGAGAGAGTGGGCAGATGAGCTTGTGTAGCCATTCTCCATCATTTATCATCAGTATTGGCTCACTGGAGAGGTCCCAGATGACTGGAAGCTGTCCAGCGTGACACCCATCCACAAGAAAGGCCAGAAGGAGGATGTGGGAAATTGCAGGCCTGTCAGCCTGACCTCGGTGCCAGGCAAGATTATGGAACAGATCCTCTTGGGAGCGATCACATGGCATGGACAGGATGGTCAAGAGATCAGACCCATCCAGCATGGATTTAGGAGGGGCAGGTCCTGCTTGACCAACCTGATCTCCTTTTATGACCAGGTGACCCACCTGGTGGATGTGGGGAAGGCCATGGATATAGTTTACCTGGACTTCAGCAAAGCCTTTGACACTGTCTCCCACAGCAAACTCCTGGAAAAGCTGCAGCCCACAGCTTGGACAGGTGCACCTTTCACTGGGTTAAGAACTGGCTGGATGACCTGGCCCAGAGAGTGGTGGTGAATGGTGCTGTGTCCAGTTGGCAGCCTGTCACTAGTGGTGTCCCCTAGGGACCAGTGTTGGGCCCAGTCCTATTTAATATGTTTATTGATGATCTGGTTGAGGGGATTGAGTCCACCATCAGTAAATTTGCAGATGACACCAAGTTGGGAGCAAGTGTTGATCTGTTAGAGGGTCGGAGGGCTCTGCAAACGGCTCTTGACAGGCTGAGTAGATGGGCAGAATCCAACAGCATGAGATTTAACAAATCCAAGTGCCAGGTCCTACACTTTGGCCGCAACAAACCCCTGCAGTGCTACAGGCCGGGGACAGAGTGGTTGGAGAGCAGCCAGGCAGAAAGGAATCTGAGGGTGCTGGTCAACATCTGACTCAACATGAGCCAGCAGTGTGTCCAGATGGCAAAAAAGGCTAGTGGCATCCTGGTTTGTATCGGGAATAGTGTGGTCAGCAGGACTAGGGAAGTCATTCTTGCCCTGTACTCGGCACTGGTTAGGGCGCACCTTGAGTGCTGTGTCCAGTTCTGGGCCCCTCAGTTTAGGAAAGATGCTGAGATGCTCAAATGCATCCAGAGAAGGACAACGAGGCTGGGAGGGGTCTGGAACACAAGTCCTATGAGAAGCGGCTGAGGGAGATGGGGTTGTTTAGCCTGGAGAAGAGGAGGCTCAGGGGAGACCTTATCAGTCTCTACAACTCCCCGAAAGGAGGTTGTAGCCAGGTGGGTATCGGTCTCTTCTCCCAGGCAACCAGGAACAGAATGAGAAGACACGGTCTTTAGGCTGCACCAGGGGAAATTCAGGCTTGACATTAGGAAAATATTCTTCTTCACAGAAATAGTGATTGGGCATTGGAATGGGCATTGGGCTACCCAGGGTGGTGGTGGAGTCACTGTCCCTGGAAGTGTTTAAGAAAAGACTGGATGTGGCACTTAGTGCCATGGTTTAGTTGATGAGGGGGGTGTTAGGTCATAGGTTGGACTTGATGATCTCAAAGGTCTTTTCCAGCCTAGTTAATTCTGGGACTCCGTGTGATTCTGTGATTATTTCAGGTGGGTTAGAGTGAGATCAGAAGGACAGACAGATGTGGGATAAGAAAATCAAATAGGACTTTCATGACATTATACCTAACCATGTGTATAATATATTGGGTATTCTTTGTTAAGCTTGTGTTTATTCTTTTCTTTCTCAGTCACATAGAAAAAATTACAACTTGGCAAGATCCTCGAAAGCCTATGAACCAGACGCTGAATCACGTTAGCCACCGTCATGCAGCCACGTCCACGCCAGTGCCACAGAGGCCCATGGCAATGTCTCAACCAAATCTCAGTGAGTACTGGATGGCACCTCTCTGGTGAAAACATAAAAGAAATAGGAGAGACACCTTCTTATGATTTGCGTATCAAAATAATTTCTGGTTCAAAAAGGTAGGTCTGATTCTGCTATCAGACCTAACAGTATGTTTTCCTCTTTCTTTACTTAATTTCCCTCTGTAGAGTTGGCATCAAGTGAATTTGTACTGTTTGAGGTGAAGTTCTAAATCTCACGCTTTTTGGTTTAGAGCCTCTGTGACACATTTTTGATGTAGTATTAAATATAGAAAATATAGAAAAATAAGCTCTTTCTGTGCTTTTCCATTCCGAGGTGGTATAAAGCCACCACAAGCCCCTGTGTCATGTCCAAGCTGTTGGATGACCTGTCCGCAGTCGGCCCTGTGTTTCTTCAGGTCAGAGGGTGTTGCCGGTTTGCTTGGTAGTTTGTTTATGGTGGTGGGGTTTTTGTATAATGAAGTTCTGCACTGGAAGCAACTTGCAAAATACTAAAAAGTCTGGTTTTCAGTATAAATTACGTACAAGCTTTTTATAACTGATGTGGTTCCTGTTTAACATTTAAAGTGTAAATTTAATCGTCAACTTACATTTGTCTGCTCTTGCCAGATATGAGCCTTAGTGAAAATAAATCATGAAAACTGAAAATTTTAAAGAAAGTATGTAAATGGAAGGAAAGATTTTCATATGTAATTGAAATTACAAATAATCCCTCATATTTCACTTCTGGAGCTTTAGTGTTTCTACTGCTCAAGAAAATGAGAACAGATAGGTGAGCTTACAGGCTCAAGATCACAAAACTATGTCAAATAGGTAGTCTTAAAAAAAGAGAGCAGATTCTTTTTCTTGACTAATTTTTGATAAGTTTCTAGATTTCTTGCTTATTCCCTTGGAGTGTGGTTCATCAGGGCTGTCTCTTCCTGTGCTAAGAAAATGGTGAACATTTGTCTGCTAATGGTCACCAATAGATGTAGTGCAATATATATACTTACTTTTATCTTATATTTACAGGAAACACCTAGGCTGACCTCTGAGGTAATTAATTGCAGTTCTTTCTTCTACCTTTCTTTCAACAGCTGCCCTCCTTGAATATATGCAGTAAGAGTGTTGGTTATGTTGCATGATTTAGCGGGCAGCAGCAAATTATAACATGAGGGTAGATACCTGCAGAAGAAACCTGTGTGAAATCTGAAAGGTGAGAGTGTCTGCAGAGTGTTGTAGCACGTGGTAAAACTGAAAATTGCTCTGCTATGACTTCAAACCACAGCTGTGTGTGGGTCAGTCTGTTTATAGCAGTGTTGGAATGGCCAAGAGATAAGAATAGGACAGCATGCTTTTTGTTCATACCAACTCCTCCACTTATGTTGGTATCTGTTACATTGTCCTAGTTAAAAAAACAAAGGAGGTGGCCTAAATCAGGACAGTGTACAGCACGCTTTTCCCCTCAGTGTGTTAGGGAAGTGAATCAAAGCCAAATCCTGTACTGAAACACATGCATACTGAATTTTAGAGGACGGTCTTTCTTGAGATACAAAGGATTAGAAATAAAAGTGTATACCTAATAAAGAGTCTGTTCTTGAAAGGAAAGTGCCCAAGAAGGGCATTTCCACAGACTTCAAAATCTGTCCCATCAAGTACAGACTGTATTTCGTTCAGCATGTATGACATACATATATAATGAAGTTCCACTTTTTGATAGGTATTTATACAGTTCTTGGCATAGTGGTTCAGACCTGTTACTGAATTTTCCACTAAAAATAGTATGTGAAAATTTACACAGTCTCCATATTTATTTATCAAGAAAACATTTTGTCAATATGTGTTGGTGAACTTTTTCTCATTATGTTGGCTTTCAAAAGCATGCTGTGATGCATTGGGAGCAAGCAAATCTGTTTGCACAGCTGAGTAGCACTTCCAGCACCATAATATTAATTTCAGCATCATAGTCCCTGATTTTCTAGTCTACCTGTTGGAACGCACTAAGTGTGACACTGTTTTATTTAAAAATATATCTAAAAAGATTTAATCTAGAAACTGTGTGTGTATATGCATATATATATATATATATACACACAAGGAAATTACACGGAAAGATTGCAATAATCTGAACAGAATACAACAGCCTCTGAATACTTCATGTGGCAGTTTAAAATACTCAAGACTGCAGTTTCTTCCAGTACTAAAGTAGAATGTGTCTATTTTTAAATTGCTGTAGCCAAAAGGAAGGACTTTTCTGCAGCTTTGTGGTGCTAGCAGTGCTAAACCCGTGTTCCTGGATTTGCTTCGGGCTGCAGGGAGCGGTGCTGGCCTGTCAGTCCCCTGAGCCAGAAGTCAGTGTGCCAACATCTCACAGACATCAGAGGAAAATGGGGAACTGGATACCTAGTGAAGCCACTCTTCTGGCCCTAATTTTGGGACTTTTTAGCAAATGAAGTCTGTGCATCTGTCTTTTGCCTTAGTATTTTTTTTGTACTGTAGGAATAAAAGAAGTTTTTCTTTTGAAGATGTGCCACTTAAAAAAGATTGAAGTATTTCAGATCTGCACACTGAGCTCACTTCCAATTACTAACATGTGTTTTCCTTGCTGTACTTCTTATGAAGAGGAGGAAAATACAGTCTGTTCTGTACAGCTTGTTACTTCAGTTTATAAACTTCTTTCAGCAATATTTGCTGGGAATTGTACAAAGGCACTTAGAACATTTTATCAAAGCACAGAGTGTGACTTAGTAATACCTAAGTATGCCTGTGCTGGAGACGTATAGAAGTACATAGTGAAAGTTGTTTGAAGTTAGTAGTCATACCTTAAAAAATCTGCTGTATTTTTCTACCTTTTTTCTTACTGTAGTTTTATGTTGTCTAATCATGAGGTGTACAGGAAACTACACACTTTGTCAGTGTTAGTTTTCACACTAACATTTAAACACTGCCTTTTAAATGTTATAGAACAAAGGCATGAGAAGGTACTTCTTCCTTTGATGAGTCTTGTTAAATTTACAGAAGAGTAATATGTGCCCTGCAAGTTTCTGCGCTCATTTACTTCCCACCGCTAAATTCAGTGAAGTTTCAGGAATGAAAAGGGAAATTTGTCACAGAGATTGAAAGCATATTCTTGCAGGTTACCATATATTCAGACTTGTTCAGTCTGCTTTTTCTAAACATTTTACTGTTACCGTTCTTCTGAGACAGTTTGTAGATGTATATACTAAGGAAAGGACAACATTAAGGGAAGTCTTTTAACTGTATGCTTTGTTGTTGGAAGCAAAAGGGAAAATGATCTGCCTTTGCCTCAAGACAAGCAGAAAAACTGTATTTCTTTTGTCTTCATAAGGACTTAAAAAATTGCATTTACTGTGATGCTGAATCTGCACACGTCTTAATTTTCTGCCCATTCTAAAACAGAGTCTTTTTCAGCTGGTTGATAAAGTATTAACTATCAATTGCCAATCAATTATTGTGGTAGAATCAAGGGCCGTATGTGGAAGGAGGGGTTATTGTCCACCCTTAGTTTAAGTGTCAGGCCTAGGACCCTGAACAGGGAGACCAGTCCACAGGGACTTCCTGTGCCCGAGAGGAAGGAGAGAGCAGTTGCAGTGCACTGAGCTAAGGGTCCCACTGCTGCCTGATAAAAGGCCTCCTGTGGGAATGCCCGAGTCCAAGCTACAGACACTGCTCTGCCTTCATGGCACTCCCTGGTGTAAGAAGATTGAGCAGGATGATTTTGAGCTATGTGTAGAATGATTCAGGGCAAAAATTAGATCTTACGAAAGTTTCTTTTGCAACAATGTTTAATTAAATGCTGCTTCTTTGTAGTCTTTCTCTATTCTACATTGTGCAACACTCAAAGGCATTGTTATTTCCATCCTTCTTCCTTCAAACTGTTTTAAAGAGGCTTCTTTTGTGATCGTACTCTTCATCCAGTGGGTGAGAACAATCTGGTCTTCATTTAAGTGTTTTCCAAGTTTAACAGTTTGCAACTTATTTTGACATAAAATAATAAACCATGCCATTGTATTTATGTTTTCTATATAAGTTAGCTCGATTTTATATGTGAGTTCCTTAAAAAGCTCATACAGATAGAACAGACTATCTGCAAAAAAACTATGAAGACTTGCCACCCAGGCACAATCAGAGGTGGGATTTGGGCCTCAGAGCAAACAGCAGCTGCAGTTACTCTGTGTCCCGTGTGAGGGACTGAGACGTGTGTTAAGCAGTGCCCAGAGTTTGGTGGTTTGAGAGTTATGGGCACTCTGCCCCTTTGTGAAATGCCTGTGAGTTTGTTTGGGTGTGGATAGGGGCCTTCAGTTTATCTGTGTAGAAACTGTAGTTAAAATAGGCGTTTGGTCTAACTCAAGCCGCCGGAGTCCAGCCAGGTGGAATGTCCCTGATACCTCCTGGTGCCCAGCCACCACCATCCCCTTGGCCTCTCTTCACAGTGGACAGTCCAACATGAGCAATTACAGAAAGGTTTGCCTGATTTTATCCCTTCTGGTACACAAGAGAACTTGTGTGACTCACCAGACTGTGCACAGAGATGGGATTGATGGGCAGAAAGGCTTTTAAATGCTGCAGTCACTCATGACCTGACTGTTAGGGAGGGAATGAAAAGGACTGGAGCACAGAGATGAGCAAAGCTGTGTTTGTGTGGATCCTTTATGTGTTAGAGCTAAGACATCTATTGCCATGTCTGTTTTTCCCCTCACAATCTGTTATTTTCCATGTAAGTTTGGAAAAGATGGTATTTCAAGGTCCCGTCTGACTGGGGCTATTCTGTGATGATGGTTGATAACTTGATGATTTCACAACTCTTAAGTCATTATCTTAGTACATGACATCTGTTGGCCCAGGTAATGCTGCCTTCAGAAAATGTACCCAGATTGTTCTTAATTCTGTACACTGACTTAATACCTCATAACTATATATTCTCTAAGATTCTGTCGAGATGAGGTTATTAATATACACATTTTCAGGGAAAAATCATAAAGATTCTTAATGTTATAGTTCTGAGGTTTCTAGTGTTCCTGTACTCTACCTATATCTGGAGCAGATAGTTTTACTTTATCTCTGTGCTGCTGGTGTATCAGTTGTCTGCTAGTGACATCCTCAGAGGGGTTTGATAAAAACCCGTGGACTTATTCAGGTGTACTGAATGGAGAGATCAGTATTAATGTTGAGAGCTCTCAAAGGTGAGGATGCCTGTTCTGAGTTAAGGAAAGCAGCTAGGTGAGTTTCCACACACGGCTGAGGCCTTGCACAGCAGGTTAAGGTTGTGTCCATCACAGAACAGCTCAGGGGGGAAGGGGCCTTGCAAGGTCTCTAACCTGGCCTCCTGCTGAAGGCGGGGTCAGCAGTGGGACCAGAGCAGGAGCTCGGGGCTTTGTGCACTCAGGTGCAGAAATCCTTTGTGACAGAGGGGATGGACCTGCTGTAGTTCTCATGTGTTCATCAGGGAGGAGACTGGCACCACGAAGGAAATGGGTGCTGTATCATCGGCATTGGGTGGGGCAGTTTCAGAACACGTAACACACACACACACTTAAGAATGGAGAAGAATCTCTGGCAGAGGGAGAAGGATGCTAGGTGTACTTTAGTTTCACTTGACACCTGTACTTTCACCTTATGGGATCATGTGTAAATATAGAGTATAAGAAAAATAAAACAACATGGCCCATCTCTGGCAGCAGCTGGTAATATTTACCTCTATTTTATAGATCAAGCAGTTCAGGCAGAACACAATGGAAAGCCCAGTGTTAATTTGTGTAGTGTCAGTGTATGCATCGATCCTGAGAGTTCAACCACATTAACTTATTATGTCAAACTCCAGGGAAGAACTATTTGATTTTGTTTTTCCCTAGTGAAGAAGAGAACCTTACCTCTGCCAAGACCCACTAGCAGTCACAACCCAAGTGATAGGAGCAGGCATGGCTTTCACTATTAATTCACTGGTTCTCTAGTGTGAAAGACGTCGGGTACTACACAACAGTATTTTTCAATGTGAATAGCCTCTTAAACTGACGACTAGTTATTTAATAGAAAATCATCCATGAATCTAAGAAGCTTAGCTTTCACCTGTGTTGCTAATGATACTTTAATTGGGTCTGGGCAACTGGGAGTTACAGCACTTTGCATCTGCTTTCATTTTTTTTTAATCAGACAGGAAATCCAACCAATAAGACAATGCAATAGTCCTGTCTAGGAGCAATAAACACATGAACCAAAGTTTCCATATCCTGGCCTGATAAAAGAGGTGTAGCTACTTTAGTTTAAGGATGATAAAAGGCAGTTTTGGCTACTGTGTCAAAGTGAGTCTCTGGAGATAGGAACGCAGAAACTCCCAAAGTGTTCAAAACCAAGTGGTATGTATTTTACTGTTAACTAACATTCATGAAGTGATCTAGATTTTGCATTGGCTGAAAATTTGCATAGAAATCTGTGACATTGAGAGAAACATGTTTTTCCCTCCGTGTAGCCCATACCCTCCCACCACCTGCATGGTGGAAAGGCTTCCTGTTCCAGGTAATTTTTAATTACTGGATATCCTGAAAGCAGGAAATACAATTCATTTGTGGTCAGTGTGAATAATCCTGGCACCTGCTTCCAGTGATTACTTACAGGAGAGCTGAAAGCATTGTAGAGGACTTGCACATGCAGCTCTCAAAAGAATGAAGGGGTTTTGGTTGGTTGTAATTTAAACCTCTAGCAAGTAATTTATCAAGCAGATTTCAAATGGAGCAATTTGTTTATATTTTAAGGACAGTGGTTAGTAGTTCCAGAGACTAATAAGAATTAACTTCAGTATCAGGTAAATTAAATCCAGATGTCTCAAAGGACACACACCTTTAAACCAGCAACTGACTATCTAGTACATCTGAAATGTTAAAAGTTGATGTGTTCAAGAAAGATGTTGGCATAGTTTAAAAATCTAGTAATTTTTAATTTTGACATAAAGAAGGTCCTGTTGCTATAAATATTTCCCCTCAAGGTTAGTAATCCAAAAATGTGCCAGTGCAAGAGTGGAGGTTCATTTCTATAGTTTTAAAGGGAATTAAATGCAAAAACAAGATTGCATGAAACAAAAGTAAAAATAATTTAATAAATATTTTTACCAGTAATAAGTCATTAGCGTTAAAGCTGTCTCTCCACTCAAGCAGCCCCCACCATTATTTGTTGTTACTGATTTTGTTGTTAAAAGTGCTTGCAGAGTAAATCTCTAATCTTTTAAATAACTTCCTGCTAAATCATAGCTTTGATGTTTCACCTGCAGGTTATTCATTTGGTTTTTTTAAGCTTGAATCATGGAAGACAGAAAAGACTAGTTAAATGTGAGTATCGTAGAACTTAACAGTTGAAACTGTTGAGAAATTTCTGTATAGCTATTTTCAGCTCAGAATAAAGGAGTCTCTGTGCACTGGGGTAGTGCAACTTTTTGCTTTAATACTTTACAGATTTTTGGAACAAAATGCACCAGAACTGAAAAGCAGCATTTTTTGCTGACCTTGTTGGAAGGCTGATTCTGTTTCTGGGAAATAAATGAAACAAGCAGTTCTTTGTTGGCTGAAGTGGAGAGAGAAAAGGAGGGGAGCCCAGTCTTTTTTCTCTACAGTGTCATGGCTAAGTCAGAACTGTAATATGGCTGGGTTCATTCTTTTTTTCTTTTTAACCTCTGTAGACATTTGTTTTTCGTCAGACTGTGTTGCATGACACCTGGTGCTGGCCAGTTCATCTGAATTCAGCTCTAGGCTGCCTATAAACAGAGCAGAAAGATCCACAGTTACATCCAGACACTTCTGACACTAAAATAGTAAAAGTTGGCACAATCAGTTCAATATATATGTCAGAAACTGTTTACACTTGCATGTTTTGGCTTCTGCAACTTGCAGAATCCCTTGCCCACAAAATAATCCTTGCTTAGTCTGTATTCAGCAAAGCCATCAAAAGAAAGGTCTCCTACAATCAATGTCAGAAAACCTAATTCACTAGAATATCATTATTAATTTAAAAGCAAAGGCAATAAAATAATTATTTCATTTTTCATCCAGCTGGGAAAACAAAATTACACAGGTCTAACTTGAGATGTGAACTAAATAGTTGTAATTTCATGGACTGCAACGAAACTGTGGCCACATAGTCAAAGTTTGGAACTTAGCTCCATATATTTACTTGGTTTCATTTGGGCTGGATAGTTGCGTAATGGCTGTTTATTGAAAAGACTTACTTCATTTTGCAAAACAGATTTGTTTTTCCCCAAGAAAACTGAATTCAAGGCCATCCTGTGTCTGTCTGCTGGAATGATGAATACTTTTCGTCTTTTGTGTTATACTCAATCTCCTTTGCCAAAAAGTGGCAGGTTTGAGCTTTTTTGTATTTTTTTCTTTGCATAACCTTAGAAGTGTTACACTGGAGTGCTAGACCCTGCCTAGTGAACTGAAGCTTAATGAAGACCGATTGTTTTTCCTTAATTACCTTTTGAGCTCTCAAAACCTGCCCCAGGGTCCCAAGGCTGCCCAGAGCTCTGGCTGAGAGGAGCTGTTGGGGTCCCTGGTCAATCTGATGAGGTCAGTGTGCAGAGAGCTGGGGCTGTGCTGGGCAGTCTGTTTGGAGTGAGAACAGTGGGCTTTTCTTTTTTGACCCAATCTCCATTATGTTCCTCACAACATTCAAATACAAATTCAGAACTGAAATATAAATAAAAGCAGGCATTACTAAAACCACATGTCACCATTTAAAGGGGACAGTGAATTCGAATTAAAATAAATTTGATATTAACTTTGTCAAGACTTGTTTGGGTATAAAGATAGAAAAAACTTTTATTAAAACAGAAAATAAAAAAAATATGTTATGTATTCGAAACCACACTTATCAAAAGAATATAAAACCCAGAAAATTAAATTGAGTGTCTGACGTAAGAAAACATGAGTAGCCAGCACACAACAAAATAGTCCTTCTCGATGAAATAACACAAGTTTTTTGGCTTGAAGCAAAACCTGCCTGCAAGCAGGCGTGAAGGGTATAGGAGGGGTTTCAGAGCTGCAATGACTCCTGGTGGCTAGAGGAGGTGTCGGAAGGAAGAGGGGGTTGGTGAAAACAGGAGCTCCCACAGGGACTTCCCGGGGGAAATGCTTCTGGGAAACAGAGAAAATTAGAGAGAGAACGAGGCTGGATAAGCCTCAGGAGAGCAAACTGGAATTGGCTCCCCCCCAGGATCTGGGGACCCGCGGGGGCAGGACTGGGCTTGGGGACCCTGAGAAGCCTGGTGGAGATGGGAAGAGGGGCTGGCTCCCACTCCTNCCTCTGCCATGTGGCTCAGTCAAAATGGTGTTCTTCTCCTCCCAGCCTCCAACTGGGATTCCCTGATCGCCCCAGCCACCGGAGGCACAGGGCTCGGGTATCCGAGCCTGTGCTGCCCGGGGCAGGCGCTGGTCTTGGAGCCGCTTTCTCACGCCGGGAGCGCGGCACAGCGGAGAGGCGGGTGGCTGCAGGCATCCCACAGGGCCAGGTGCCTCTGCTGCGCCCCAGGAGAGGCCGACGGCGGCGGCGCGGCCGCGGGAGCAGCACCCCGATGGCAGCGCGCCCTGGTAGGCAGGGGCTCGGCTCCCGCGGCGCCTGGGTGGCAGCAGTGAGAAACATGCAGCAGCTGTGGGACAACCCCGAGCCATTCCCAACCGCAGCTGGGGCTTCGGCGGGCAGCGGCGACTGGGGCCGTGCCCGGCAGAAACCAGCAATGGTGGTGTGGCCACAGCAGCGCCCAGAACCGCAGCGCGGTGCGGGAACGGCACGGCCGGGCCGGCGGCGGAGCCAGCGCAGCACCGTGCAGCACGCGGCACCCCCTCGGTGCCTGGGGGGGGAAAAGGACCCCCCCACAGCCGCCTGTAAACAAAGGAGAAAAAAGTTTTCCATAAAACAAAGCCATAACACCACATAAATAGCATAACAGATGATTATATCGTAAGAGCTTTGTAGAATGTCATTGTTTGTTAAATTGCTCACTGGAGCTTATACAAGACTTTCCTTTCACTAGGCTTGTTCAAACCTTTAGTAACAAAGGGTTATCAGCTATGTTCCAAACCACTGAACTTTCAGTGGCAGGCTTCAGCTCTAGTTCGGTTGAGCAGTTCCAGGAAAAGCACTTAGGTAGAAGGTTTTTCACAAGCTAAGCTTATATATATATATACCACAGCAGTAATTTTTCTATTGTTGAGATTCTTTTTATTGCAACCAGGGTATTTAAAGATTCACTGTTAAGTGAAATCTAGACAGTATCAGACATATCAAACATGCTTAAAGGTGTTCCAGGTACTATATTTTTCTGTTTTCTGTATGCATATCATAGTAGCTCTGCCCTTAAGCAAAGCAACTTAGTTTATTCCAATTTTTGTTTGTTTGTTTGGAAAAGTGAGGCAGTGGAAAGTGCTAAAGCAGTGAGAAGTCTTGGTCCTGTAACAATTATATCATCATACTTTGCCACACTTCTTTGAAAAGACTGGAGTTCTGCATGGATGCCAGGTTTTGGTTTTGCCTTTTAGTAAGTAGTGTTGCAGGACAAAACCTATCTGACATTGCCTACAGTGTTTATATAAAATTGTATGAAGATCTATCCCAGGTCTGATAGAATCATAGAATCATTTGGGTTGAAAAAGCCCCCCAAGACCATTGAGTCCAGCCATTAACCCAGCACTGTTAAGGCTACCACTAGCCCATGTCCCAGATCACATCTACATGGCTTTTAAATCCCTTCAGGGATGGGAACTCCACCACTGCCCTGGGCAGCCTGTGCCAGGGCTGGACAACCGTTTTGGTGAAGAAATTTTTCCTAATATCCAACCTAAACCTCCCTTGGGATGACACACTGGCATCAGTCTCTGTGCTGGACTCTCCAGAACACCTTGTTCTGGAATCATGTTGCAAAGATGGTTTGGATCTGCCTGCATGCTTTCCCCAAGGTTCAGAAGGATTTATTATGTGGGCTTTGCACTACCTGCAGGTAATAAAGCTGCCCTTAGACCCACACTGGCCCTAGAGATAGCCAAGGACTAATCCATGCCTGGTGCATGCAGCTAGGCATGATCTGCATCAGTAATAAATCTAATTTGGATCCTTAACAGATCATAGAGTTAAAATTTTGAAAATTCACTGTATTTCACTCCTGGCTTGTCCAGAGGATATCAATATTGCATGCTATTCTTAGCACCATAAACAGGAAGAAATCCGTCTCAGTTAAATCAGGAGTCTACACAGTGTCCTTGGATTGCTTAATATTTTAAGTGCTGGGCTTGCCTGTGCAATTGCAGACTTCTTCACTGGAAATGCCTGATACCAACAAACACTATGCTTACACAATACCACAAGGTGCCCAAGGGGCTTGTGGAACCAAAAATTTTAGGGTGATTCTGTTCAGCCTTTGACTGTTGTATACAATCTGAAAATTTTCACGAATACCTTCCTGTGGTCACCAAGCCATGTTCTCAGTCATGGAATTTCTGAATTCCCAGCTCCCTTAACTGGAACCAATGTGCTTGTTCAGCATGACTGGCTACTGCTGTTTTCTTAATTTTTCTGGATGTTTTAGTTAGATATTCCCTGGTGCTTAAAGACATTTTACTATCAGTTTACTATGAGAAACAATATTTCCTGAGACCCACAGTGTTCCTTTCTATGGAAGTTTCCTGTCTTGAATTGAATTGGATATGTCTTCGCATATGTAAGACTACTTATAAATTACTGTCTCTGTAGTGTATTTACACCTTCTGTATTAGTTTGGGGGATTATTCCCAGTAATATTGTCCCATTCATTTTTATACACTTTTCCCAGTGAGGCAATAAAATCTTTCCACCATTTTGTCTTCATGTTCTGGGGTCAGTTCTGTGTACAGAGTGAGACCTTGCCATTGATGATTCTGTGTTTGTGGAGCGTCATCCAGTGTGGCTGTGGCTGCAGCTTCTCTGCAGGTAACAGCTCTTTGAGCTTCTTGCCTGTACTCTGCCGCCTCAGGAGCACACTCTGCACCCCACGCTTGTCCTCGGAGATGTGTCTCTGTGACACCCTGGTTGCGGGCGCATTCACACACAGCCTCCAGTTTGTGATTGCTGCTGGTGTGAGGTAGTGGATCAGCAGGTTCTGCACAGTGAGAGGAGCTGAGTGAGCAGGGAAACACAACACACACCAAGGATTTATCTGCTGCCTCTGGGTATTTGCTGGTGCACAAACGTTATGGAAGCTTTTTAGTGCCCAAATCACCTGACATGGGACAAGAGCTGTCCTGAGGAAAGTGGCAGTGGCTGCAGGGTGGCGGTTGGCCAAGGGTAGAGAGTGCACACTTGATCTCTATGCTTGGTATGTCCTGGGCCTCTGGTGTGTCCTGTGGGAGAGTTTCAAACTGGAGATGATCTGCTGCATTTCATATGGCCCAGGCTCCAGCAGCACCCGGAAGGGTGATGGACAGTGCATTTTGAATGTCTGAGGCACCATTTGGACAGGCTGTTTTGCAGAGGATGAGTTCCACGTGCCATCATGTGGGAATTCTGCTGTAGGAAAGCCTTACAATTCACACATTAACTGAAGGCTTGCTCGTCATAATTACAGTGCCTTTCAGTNTGAATTATATTTAAAAAAGAAAATCTATCACCATATCAATTTAATGTTCCATTTTAAGTTAGGCTTCATAAATATCCAGATACCTCAACAAAACTATCTGTACTTGTTTGAAAGCACAGATAAAATACTCCTCTGTACTTATTGTTTCTGTGTTTCTCCAGTTTGGGCTGTTACGGAAGCACTCAAACTGAATGGAGAGTTACCTGAATCCTATTTTCCTTAAAGCAATGTATTCTGGAGAAAAATGTGGTGTCAGGGGGTTCAAATGACTGTCAGTAAGTTTGTCTCTGTGACCCCAATCAATGAAATATACCAATAAGTGGTAGATACAAACAGATCTATTTTTCTGTGGGCCTGTGTCCAGAGATTTAGACCTAGAAACCTCCAAGGAGAAATCTGCTGTCAGAGAGGAGCAGAGCCAAGCAATGCAGGTGATGGAATTGGCTGAGGATGGCTCCTGCCTCCTTTTTTGGCTTACATATGCATCTTCTGCAGCCAAACTTGCAAAGGTGTGCCCTAACTGTAGCTTTAGCTCACTCAGATGATATAAGTAACTGGATTTGGGAGTAGAATAGGTTTTTGTTGTTTCTTAGAAATATAATCACATATTTATGGCATACTTGACTTTAGAAGATTCAGTGTGATGTAATTTCTATACTCCTAGTGTCCAGGCACGGGAATGCTGATGTTACTTATTGTACTCAGCTTCCTGTAGTTCCTTGATGGTATGTGCTACAACCTGCTTCAGAAGGTGAGGGTAACCCAGGTTCTTGTTCATAGATCTCTTGGGGTGGAATAGTCTGAAACGACACTGAATGATTATAGTGTGTAAATATATATATGT
>WEIV01010446.1:28067-71123 GCA_013390005.1 Calyptomena viridis | reverse complement strand
TTCTCACTCTTGGTGTGCTTAGTATTCAGTGACAAGGAATAGGCCCTTTTAGGGTTTGATTTCATCTCATCCTACACTAGATATTAAAAGTAAGTAAAAGAATCTTATCCTACAGGTATGGATTGACTATGGACTGTATGAACCCATGCATTAAACACTTTGCACACTGTTGTGTGTTGGCTTCACTTTTGTCTCAACCACAGCTTCTCTGAATTTAGTAGTAGGGTCACCCTACTCCTCTATGAGGTCCTCTCTGCTTCCAAGTGAAGACAAAGGACATGCTACGTGGTCCACTCATATGTTCATGAAAGTTCCAGTTCAGTGTGACCCATGACTAACAACTTTTCAAATAAGGAGCCATCTCCAAAAACTCTCCACAGTTTGATGTCCATGGCTACACCTTCCTCTTGTTCAGCTTTCTTTCTCCTCAGCTATATTTCAGAATCATGTGTCATAAAATCAGCTGCTAGTCTTTGCCATTTAAAGCTCTGCTCTTCATTGCCACAAAGAATAGCTAAGCAGTTCAAGTCAAAGACCTTAACACAAGCATGTGCACTGTGATTTGCAAATGAATAAAGACTGCAAACCCCCAAGCCCCATATCCCATTATCTTTCTAATGGAAATGCATGAAGAGTTTAACCTGCAGCAAAGAATAATACAATATTTCTATAGAGAAAACAGATTTTGATTAAATTTTTTTTACCCTAGAGTCCAACTGCTGCATATAAGACCAAAGATATTCTATATTGGCTCCAAAAGGGTGGACGTGAAGAAATGTGGATATGATACCTGTATTAAAAACAAATGCACACAAAGTATTGAAATTACTTCAGATACCGTATCATTAAAATAGGCAAAACATTTCTAAATCTGTTCTTGCAGGCTTTTCAGTATGAATTATGATTCTTATTTTTCTTACACAACCCAATAAACATAACAAAATGGCACATTTTTAATACAGTCATAGTAGCATGCTAAATACAATAGCTCATCTTCAGGAATGACAGCAGTTAGCAAGTAAGTGACCAAGATAATATACTGATGAATAAAGGAATTTCTAAACAAAGCCTTGCTGGAAGCATTTCAACTACCAATTTTATGCTTGATTTACCAATATAAAATTGTGGATATTGTAATGGCAAAATTATTGCTTTTTTCTCCTTCACTGGATGCTCTGTTGTGAAAACGTTTCATATAATTGTGTCAGAAACCTCACTCCCTCAAATTTTTCTAGTAATTATGCTGATGCTGGTTATGAAAAGTGTTTAATCTGTATTACCCCTAACTGCTGCTAAAGAAAACACAAATCCTTTCTGACATACTTGCTTATTTACCTTCTTTTAAAAGAGAGCCTGTTCTGTCTATCTTCATTGTTATTTTCAGGATAATTATAAAAGGTATGAGAATAAAAGTGGCTTAGGAGGAGTCAGGAATTAAGTCTAGAGATTTTTTCTGCAGTGAAAATCAAGTGACAGCATTAAAAATGATGACCAGTGAAAAGAAGATTTGGTGCATCAGTATTGCTATTAAAGGTACTGTCCAATTTCTCCTCTTCTAAACAAACAGTGAAAATATGAAATGGCATGTGTGTTATTCACTTTTTGGGGAGAGTTGAACTACAAGAATCAGAACAAATATTTTCAACTCTCTTTGGATGGGTTTCTTAGCTGAACCACCCTAGGGGAAATTTCTTATATTTAAACCATAAACACCAGGATTAAAAATGCTTACAAATGACAAAAATGGGTCACTGTATCTTGTGTACTGCAGGCCATACTGCTTTTTTGATGCTGAATGAATTAGGATAATCTTGGATTTCATTTTTCCCCAAGTACTGGCTATGGTGAAACTGATAAGCAATATTTAACTCATTTTAGACTGGCTTTGCAGAGAGCATCTTTTTACCCCCCTCATTTTTTCAAACAGCATTTATAGAGTTCTGGTCCTATGTATTTAGTTTTATACTATAGCAGTTACCTTTTTTGTGCTGTGGATAACTATGAGCAACCACACAAGAGCTCTAGAAGCAAAAGCCAAGACCATCACATTTGGATGAGTTGACTGGAAATCCAATTTGTGCAAATCACATTTTACCAGTGTCATTGCATTTGTTATGTAGTTCCCAAGGCTTTTCAATTCAGGATGTTCAAAGCTAGCTCTTTCATATATTGGAAATAATTAGTAATTGGTAAATACTTTGTAGTTATTGACTTGAGTTTCATGGCAACTTTTGAGTAGTTTTTATTTTCTTTTATGCTCTTTCCCTCTAAGACAATATTGTATTTTTTAGAATATAGACAAACTTAGTGAATGGATGAGGGCAAGGCCCTTTTTTCCCTTGCCACACCTGAATGTACTTCAGAGAAAGAGATAACATGAGGAATCATTTGCCTTTGAACTGTAACAATGAGCCAGTTGATCATATGACCAGTAATATCTGAACAGATATTATGCCGTTTATCTAAGTGTGTCACTGATCAGCTGATGTATAGAACCCACTTTGGGACACTGCCACCACTTGTTAGAGTCAAATAATGAGTGACTTATTAAAAAAAGTTTGTTATTCTGTTCTGAAAATCCCATCCTTGCTGTCTTTCTCACAGAATGATCTTCAAACAGATCAAGTACTGTCCGTGACAATTAGAAGTTCCAGATTTTATTATAACAAGCAGAATTCAATCAATTCATACATCCCACCATTCTGCACCTCAGCAGTCACAGGGAGTTTGTGTATTAAGCCCTTTAAACATTTAAATACATTCTTCACTTTCAAATGACCTTTTTGCTTGGAACTGAATCTGTGAATTGCTGAGTCTGTGCCTCAGCAATAAACTAGGAACTTTACTGGTGCTTAGGTGATGCAAATGGGTTGCATTTAAACAAATTAAGGCAGTTTTGTAACTCTATCTACCAGGATACCACTGATTCTGTGAAAAAGACCAAACCAAAGAAATTAAACCTGTTCTTTCAGGTCAACATTTCTGTTGCCATGCCACAGGGTACACTTTGGACTGTGAGCCTTTGGGCTTCATGAAAACCTGCCCTACTGAAACCAAATGCCAAATATGCACAGGTGTAAATGGGGCATGTTCCCTCCAAGGGCAGCATGGGTACAGCCAGTTCTGTGTGGCTAGTTCAGCTATTCCAGTTAGCTGGTGCCAGTTAGCTCAGTGCCTATAAGCTTTAGCTGTAGGCAGTCTTTAAGAGTTTATTTTAAAGATTTTATTCTAGGTAAAGGATATGACAGATCTTGTGGTATTCTTTATAAATATTCATATTGCTAATTCCCTCACCTAATGTCAAAAGCATAAATCTGGCTTGCTTAATACGTGCAGTATACATATTTTTTGCTTGGTAGTTTGCTAATATTATTTCCATTGCCTTCTCCTTCACCACTTTGACTAGTAATCATGTAAGAGGTTATATAATTCTAGGCTGATAATCTTGATGTAAATAAAGTCTTCATACATTCGTACTGCAAGCAGAAAAGCAGATCCTGCAATTTTCTTCATACGTGAAATCCTTTCATTAAACTCCGCAGAATTTTTCAGAATGGCAAAGTTTGCTTGTATTCTAGGATTTCTCTTACTAAAAGCCATTCTGAATACAGATGAAAAAAAAATCTATGTTTTATTCTTTTT
This sequence comes from Calyptomena viridis, assembly GCA_013390005.1. Lineage (NCBI taxonomy): Eukaryota > Metazoa > Chordata > Aves > Passeriformes > Eurylaimidae > Calyptomena > Calyptomena viridis. Next base: position 67,481 of record WEIV01010446.1, on the reverse strand, counting down.
TACTTTTATCAGGACAAAATTGTGTGTAAACACATATGCAAAACAGAAACCGATTAAAAGGCATTTCATTCTCAAAAATCTTCTTTACAGTTATCTTACCTATTAATAGTGCCTCTTTCTCTGATTTTAGACCTGGGCTTCGTTTCTCTGGGTTTTTTTCTCTGTCTTGGTTGACCAATGCTACTGTCAATACATTGATTTCCTATAAAGTTTAAAAAAACAAACAGGTGGTCATGTAAATTTCATTAACTTCTATTAAATGTGTCTGCTTCCTTTCAACTCTATAAAAAAATCATTACTTTAATTCACATCTAAAGACAGTTATAGAAAATTGATTTGTTTGCAGAATATTAAGACACATTTTGAACTACCTTTATGCCAAGAGCTGCCAAGAAGAAAAATTTTGCTTTTCAAGTAAGTAATAACTTTGTTGCTAGTCCTTCTTCATTATAACAGCTTGAGAGATTGTGCCATAAAGTGTGAGGATGGTCAGAAAACTCACTTTTTCTAGCTATTAAAGCTGTAAACCAAGACCGCCTCTAGGGAACACAGACAGAAACATTCAGCTACAGCCATAAGAATAAATTCAGCAGTCACTGGCAATGTTTCTAGCTGCTAGACCACAACCATCTACCCTGTTACACTCTTCAACCAGTGCCTAACAAGGCATTGGCCGGTCCCAAGCAATTCTCAAGCATGTTTGTATGGTCAGCACATTTCAGGAAGATCATTCCTAACAATGGTGATTTGCCATAAATGGTGCAAAGGTGATTTGCATAAAGCTACCTTGTTTTAAGGATTGAAAGAGCACCAACACGTCAAAGCTCCTGCTCTGAGCTCTTTTTTCTGCAACCGGGTGGCCTGAACCATCCAAATCTTGGCCAAGCAATCACGTCACATTCTCCATCAGAAGTACCCAGACAGTTGTACGACACAGACTGCTGTTATCCTGAGTATATGTGAAGTAAGCAAATTATTTCGAAGGCATGTAAGCAGCCTCAAAGTATATTGCACAATATTCAAGCATATAAATGGGCTGTTTCCATGGAGCAACCGATATGCACTAACTTGTTCCTCGGTGAGGCAGTGACTCACACTGCTGCATCTGCTCAGCAGTTCCATGCAAAACCTCAGAGGCATGAGGCTGAAGATACGATGGCATGAGGTGGGACTGTGAAGGAATGGTGTTCTTGTTCTGTTTGAGGGAGTCAAGGTAAGCACCTGGAGGTTGTGTGGTGGGACTGGGCAGCCTTAAATGCAAGCAGACGTGTACTATTCCGTGTAATGATGTGGCCCATTTAGAACATGCCCTCGGGGTGGTGCTTTGCTCCAAAATTCTTGGCAAGCACTTTTGGCAATAAAAGAGGGACGCTGGGCTTGGGTTGCTCTAAGGCATTTCTGAAGGCGTGAATAATACATGCTAAAAAAAAAAGGCAAAAACTCCAAAATATGTCGTGTGCTTCTTTATAGATGACTAAAGGCTTCACAATCTGTGAAATTGGTAAAAAGAGTCAGGAATTTCCTCATTCTTAATTGAAAAAGAAAAATCAACACATAACACAACACAAAAGAACCTCAGTGATGTAGCCCATGCTCTTCATAGGCTGGCTCCAAGGAGCAGCTTCTGGATAAGGCAGTACCTGATGGCTCAGATGCATCATGGGTTCAAATTTTCCCTCATGTTGTGAAGAGGAACAAGTTGCCACGTGTCTGCTAAGAAACTCTATATGCATGTGAGTGACATACATACACGTGTATCATTAGCCCCCAGCAAGAAGGGGCTCTGACAGATCTCAGCCCACACTGAAGGGGGAGTGAGATCCATTGAGTCATCTGGGGTTTGTTGCCATCATAATGGCCAACCGAGGCACGTCTCCTGGCCAGAGATCTATGTGTAGTTGTGTATATGTAAGCTAGTCAGGCTTTGATGCCTTTTTAGTCAGCAGAAATGAACTAACTTTTTAGTTGTGTATTTTAGTTTAGGGAGTCTGCAGTTCAAGAGTTGGCAGTGATCCCCGCTTAAAATAATGGTGTTTCTGAGTGCTCTGGCACCTACATCACCTTGCCATTAACACTCCTGTAGTGTTGTAATGTACAGGGCACATTATAGCAGCAGCAGTATGCTCTGTGTTGTCCAGTACTGTTGATTCTCCTCATGACAGAGCCAAAGGCCAATGCAAATACTGATCTACTGCTGGCCATGACATCTAAGAACAGTGAAAGAAAACCCAGGCAAGAAATAAGGCAAGTGTTTACATGAATTTCTTCAACATGGCAGGAATGACAAGGGGGTTACAGATCAGAAGAACAGAGCTGGATGACAGATTTCATGATTTTGCAGCAAAAGAGCAGACCAGCATATGCCACCAAGCTTGTATAGGTTAAGATGTAACTTTGAACTCCATCAGAGATAGAAAAGCAGTCTAAAAATAGCAATTCCTGAGAGAGGAAGGAGAGAGCAGAGAGATGTGCATTTAATCTAACAGGCCCCAAACACAGCACACTAGTAGTTTCAGGTGGGATTAGAAGTTTTTTCAAGCAGTGATGCAGAGAGAGAAACTATAATCCCATTGGGAGCAACGAACAGATGGATTCTCATTTAATGCCTAGATTTGAGCCTGTGACGAACATTTTGTATGATTTATAGGACAGTGTAAATGGATGCTAAAGTAAGTTACATCAAGTTTTCCTTAGCTGTATGTTGGTACAGAAAATAAAAGAATAAAAAATTGTTTATGGGGGAGCCTGAAGAAAAGAGTGGCAAAGATAGATACTCAGCATACTACTGGCTTTAGAAGAAGGCTGCGTGTTCTTGAAGGTTTGAAAAGGAGAGATTTCTGCCATCCAAAGCTACCTGCCTCACAGAAAATGATAAATTAGACCACTCTGATGTATTCAGCTGCTAAAAGAAGTTTCCATAGGCCATGAGAAAATCCAAGGTGTGCACAGTCACATAAAGGATCCAGTAGCAATGCTGCCAGGAATTAGCAGTAATTTGAGAGAAATAGCATATTTGTGTCTAAAAAATGAGTGTGAAATTCACCCAGAAACTAGGCTAATTATAGTGTAAATGAAAACCTTAGGAATCTGACTACACACTGCAGATACAAATCTGGTGCCCATGAAGCCTCTACAACAAATCTTCGTGCAGTTAATTTGCTCTTTTTTAGAGGCAATACTTATGCCAACCCATAGAAACAAGATTTTTAAGAGTACAAAGGTGAATGAGGCAGTATATAATTGGAAAAAAGTTAAGTCACCTCTCTGACATGAGAAAAAGCTACTGATCATCAGATGCCTGAGGAAAATTACTTAATATATACCACATTACAGTATTTCCTTTCTTTCCTGGAGACCATTCTTTCTTTGGAAAATTATATTTTCTGAGGCCCTAAGCAGTCTCCTTCAGCAGGTTTCATTATAAAAGGAATATTTTGCTACCATCTGTCAGTTACTGCATTAAAGAACAAGAACACAGCTGAGCATGTGCAATCCAGTACTCATTAGAAATGAACTGACCTTGAAAGAATGAAATGCATTTATGTGGAAGGCTTAATCCAGGTTAAATCACACCTTGAGATCATTAGGGATGTGGTCCTATTTATTATTCACAAATTATGTTAGGTATTGGAAAACATGGAGGACCAATTTGATGATGACACCTCCAGAGCTGCTCAGCATGAATACAACCATTCTGTGTGATGCTCTTACTATTGCCAGCTTAGAGCTTTTGACACTTCCATCCATCAGCAGATGATGGAAAGATGTGAGTTTCCCTCGTGGGATTGACAAATTCTATGATTCTGCAAACATCTTCTAGGACCAACAATTTGATCCAGGGCTTCCTGCTTTTGAACCATGGAGGAGGAGACAGAGAGTCTTTATGGAAAACTTTTAGGAGGACTTGCTGGATAAAGCAGAGGACCACAAGTAACAATTTTATCACATGGACTATTTATTTCCACAAGCAGATCTCTAACATCACCACTGACATGGAGATGATATCTGTGGGAAGTCATACATGGCAGTTTCACACATGTATATATAATGCCTGGCCGTAAGGTGGTAGAGAAATTTGGTTTGCATTATTCACTCATGTATCCTGGCTTCTTTTGGAAGAAAATGCAGAGGCCTGGGAAAGTGGATTGCTCCAGAAGGTTGCTGGTCTCACTGCCCAACATGGCCCACCACGGAGCAGCTGAGTCCTCCACAGCAAATAGGAGAGGGGTTCCTGAGAGAAATGCACTTTCTAGAGAGAGACACAGAAGTTCTGAAGAGTAGAAGAGCTGTGGCGACAGATAAGTCACAGATCCTCTAAGAACAAAAGGCTAGCTCTGCATTCCAGCGCTCTAGCAGACCAGAAAGCCCCAGATATTTAGGCTGGATGACTTGGGTCTTTCACTCTTTCATTGGTTTCTTTTTTCCCCTGTGGGAAAGTAAGATAATTAAAAAAAAAGTTCTCAGTCTAGATCTCATTAATCCTCTTTAGGTCAGTCCTGTAGAAGTGTAAAAAAGGCAGACAGAATATAAAATATTTGCTCTTGTCTGGGGTTTCTCTCTGTAACAGAAAAGTTTCTCTTTAGCCTAAAATGTTCCGTGATCCTGAAAACATGCTAGCCAGCATCCTTGAAAATGGGGAGAGTGAGGGCTTGCTGTTTCCCATAAACACTGAGTAAGAGCTGAACAGGGTTTGCACAATAGCTACCACACCTGGAATCTCCTCCTGCGAGAGTACAGTTGCACATCAACCCATTGCTCAGGACTCTGCCTGAAAGGGAGAATATGGGATTTAATGAATGTGACATTGAAGACACCTGGCACGTGACCAGGATGCAATGACAAATATCCAAAGGGATGAAATATTCCCTCCACTCTCTGGGTAATCCAAATATTTGATAATTACCTTTAATTCTAGGGGGAGTGATGACTGCTTGCACACTGTCTTCAAAGACCTCATTCTCATTGTACTACACAGGATTCTGCAGAACTGTGTGTGGTGAGGGAGTAAAAATAATATTGTGTCTTCTGAAAGATCCAGTAAAAAATCCATAAGCTTCTGGCAGAGTTTGCAGGATATGTTGGCATTTTTACTATATGTACAAAGCCAATTTTCTGAGGCATTAAAACAGTAGCAGAATGAGATGTTTGTCACAGCAGGCATATGACAGAGCAATGGCTGAATGTTTTTAGATGTAAAGGATACACCACGCTTTCTTATCAGCCAGGGGATTTATGAGAGAAAATGTGTAGGAGGAGAAAAAACTATATATCTGAAACATAAGCAAAAAACAGCAGGCCAGAGAGATGCTATGAGCTTGGAAATATAAGGTGATTTTGTGATTTTGATAGAAGAAAGAGCCATGCATATGTGATATCAAATCTGCAGACCTTAAGGTTTTGAAAGGTATATTTTAGGTGTGTTTGCCCAAACTGCTTTGAGGACAACATAGGTTTGAATGCAAGCTTGGGAAGAAACTCGCATGTGACATGAAGACTGCATGTATTTCATTTATTTTTATTTATCTGTGGACCTCTTAAAGTCTGGCATAGTTGGGTTCGCTTTGCTGGTCTTTCTGTAAATGTACTTAAGACCCGCATCTGAAAATTTAACCTTGCTCTTTTAACCTGAATGCAGTGTAATTCAATTTCCAATCAAGTGAATGGATGTCTTGCAATAGTTTCAATGCACATCAAGTCAGACATCTTAAATTTATGGGGACATGCAAGGCTGAGGTACAGGACAACTTCTGACAGCTTAACATAGTTGTCAGATGAGAATGGGCTACTGTCATTGTCTATGTTCTTATCCACAGTGAATTCAAAATTATTCTATTCAAGCTCAGCTAAACTACAGTGGAAGAGCTTATTTAAATTTAACTTAAATCGAATTTCCTTGCAAATGTGGCAATGTATGAGTACAGTCACGAAAGTTGTGACTCAGATGATCACAGAATCACAAAATCACACAGATGACCTTCAGAGGTCTCTAGTCCAACATCCTGCTCAAAGCAGGATCAAGTGCAGTGTCAGAGCACATGGATGTGCAAAAAAAGGATAATAATTCAATGGCTGGATAAGCCTCAGCAGTTTCTCTGCAACATTCCCAGTCCTGTACCCTTATCACAGATGGGTACCTCCATCCCCTACAGAAGGGATTTTCCAACCACCATCACTTGCTCCATCCTCATCATACTTGTGACTAAAGTCTTATCTTCACAAGCACAAAGGAGGACGGAGGCAACATTACAGATGTGGAAAGTCTGATAATCTAACCAGAGAAAGCAGAGTCCCCTGACTCAGGGCTGTCACAGGAAAGCATCAGCCCCAGTGGTCGAACGTGACACCTATCAACACCAGTCCACCTCTCTAAAATACCTTATAGACTGAGGGAAGCGTTGCCCATAGGAGTATGGAGCTTGTTAGGAGATGTAGGAGAAGAACATTGTGGGGTTGTACAAAACTCAATTGAGTGTCCTTAGCAGGGAAAGAAAAGGCAGGAAAAGGAGGCATCATCACGGTTTGAGAGGGGATAAAAGGGACTCTGTGTATGTAAACAGGTTGCTGGTCAGTACAGTTGTCTAGCTATTTCAGGCCCTGTTCTGTGTATTATACTCATTAAACTCAATTTCTCTTTTCCTGGGTAAGAGACTCTATTCTGTGTGCAAGGGGGACTGTGAGGGGATCTGAGCACAGCAGCTGGAGTGGGATCAGCAGTCAGAAAGCCATGGGTCTGGTGTGCTGCAGCTAGAGCAGGGGGTCCAAGCCACCAACTAAGGACACTATGAGGTCTGGGGTATGACCACATGACTGGCATGACCAGTTTGTTTGTTTGTGTGTGTGTGTTTGTGTGTGTGTGCGTGTGTGTGGCAGGAGCCAGTTATGGGACAGACTGAAAGTCAAAGTCCAGTTTCTGGAGGGATTCACACCGTACGTATGTGTGAGTCTGCATATGCATTTCCCACTAATGGGCCTTTATCTTGATCAGCCAGAAAGGGGAGCAAGATGAAGCTATTTGTGTACTTCAGTACTGTTTATGTTTATGAATGCTGAGTTTGTGTTGATCTGTGAGGCTGGCCATGTGTATATATTTATCCATGTGACGCTTGTGTTGTACACGTGTGTTTGTGCACATGCGCCTGTGGGGAACACGTGCTCAGTGCAGCTGCAGGTTGATTGCATGGAGCTCTGACCTACCTTCTCTCTGTCAGGCTGCAGGACTTAGCATCTCCCAAAAGCAGCAATATTTGATTTGGGCCATATGTGTCTAATTTGTTCTTTAATGAAGCCTGTTCCCCTTCACAGGCTACTTATGGCACTGTGATGTGATGTGTGAAAATTTGGTTGAGTATCTGAACCCTGAAAGTAATTTAAAATTCTCCATGAACATCACATGTGTTACACAGCTCTTCTTTCAGCATGTCCTCTTACAGTGATTGTTTCTGACTCTCTGCTGACTACTCCTCTAAAAATACTCTAATGACTAGAAAATTGCTCATAATCTTTGATTAATATAATTCTTTTGTTGCTGTAAATTATCTTCTGCTAGTGAATTAACTGTTTCCTAGAAAGTTTATATTTTACATGATCCTGGCTCCCCACAGCCTAAGAGCTGATCTTAGTAAAGTGGTAGCATTAAGTTAGGTGCCCTTGTGACTTGCTGTCTCTATGCAGAAAGGTTTCTTGGCCTAATCTATGTGTACTGAGATAACTCAGTTTATAGTAACAAATTACAGTGTTGCATCCCATATGAAAAGAGTAAGGCAAGGAATGAGACATCCAACCATCTTTCCAAAACCAGAACTCTCACAAGCAGCTAGTGCTAGTGTTAAAATTAGTACCAGGTCAACAATTCAGAAAAAAACCCCCTTGCTTTTTGGTGCTTTTTTCCAGGGTCTCACAGGATCCTTCTCCTTCTACTATCTACCTAGTGATGCAGAAGGACGTATTTGCCATATGCTGCAGTGCTGGTGAATATGACAGGTCTGTCATTAGAAATGATAGACACCAGGTGTCACCTTTTAATTCAGCTCAAACCTAAACTTTGTAACTTATTTTGTGCTATGCAAGAGACCAGTGCCGGTTCTGTCAATGGCAGCACATTGTAATTACTTTTAAAGTACATTCATATACAAATTTACTTTTAAAATACATTTACCTAGAATTTACCATTATTTTAAATTTAAGAGTGCACTGGTGTTAACAAATACACAGTTGACAACTTGAAAAATCATAGAAACAACAATGTAGAAAAATTAGACTAGTGAATGTAAGACATTGCAAATGAAAAACTTCAAAAGGATGGATCTAAGATTTTTTTGTCTGATTTATCCTACATAATAGAAGCATTTTCAGGAGTGAAGATTAATAGTATTATGGTGCTCCTGACATCCCATTTTTCTGATCCATTTGCCAGAGAGATGCTTTTAACTTTTTCATTTCAAAGCTTTTACTATTATAACTTTCACCTGCTGAGTTTAGGCAACTAGCAATAATCTGAAAATGCTTTTCTCATTGAAACTATCTCTTTATATTTTTCTCATTGTATTTGAGCACATTTATTTTATGGGAATGTACATATGCACAATATGGATGACTAATATGAAAGTTACTTCATGCTTATTTCCAAAAGTATGATCAGGTTGCCTCATTTTCTAAAGCTGGATTTATGTGTAGGTTCTTGATGACTTAACACGGGTGTTTTATGTGATGTGAAGGTGATTGCTTTGCAAGGGAAGAGGTAACTGTCATTTTGCACACTTTGTGTTAGAGAGTGCAGCAAACCAATGGCTGGTTGAATGAAAGCACCACCTGCCCACCAGCTCTGCTGAAGCCATTGTAGGAGGGGATACTTGGTGTTTACTTGAGACTGAGAATTTGTGAAAACTCTTTTAAATGTTTTAATAGAACTAATGGTTTTCATCATGGATTTGTATTCGAAAGATATCAACTTCATATATCTGAAAACCCCGAGCAACCCTTATATTCACAGGAATTTCCACATCTGAATATGCAAAAAGTACTTAAACACTTTGGAGTTCTCGTTCCTTTGGAGTGGATCTTGTTCAGGATGACAAACTCTTTCTGATGGGGTGTTCCTGAGAGGGACTTGGGGATGTTGTTTGATGAGAAGCTCAACATGACCTGGCAATGTGTGCTCACAATCCAGAAAGCCAAACGTATCTTGGGCTGCATCGAAAGCAGCATGGCCTGCAGGTTGAAGGAGGGACTGCTAGTCCTGCTCTATGGTCTTCAACATAGGAAGCACATGGACCTTCTGGAGCAAGTTCAGAGGAGGGCCATGAAGATGATCAGAGGGCTGAAGCACCTCTCCTGTAAAGACAGGCCTAGACAGTTGGAGTTGTTCAACCTGCAGAAGAGAAGGCTCTGGGAAGACCTTAGAGCATCTTCACATACCTAAAGGGGGCTACAAGAGAGCTAGAGGGAGACTTTTTACACAGAATAGGATGAGGGGAATGGAAGGTTTAGATCAGATACAACAAAGAAATTCTATACTGTGAGGGTGGTGAGACAGTGGCACAGGTTGCCTAGAGAACTTGTGGATGCCCCATGCCTGAAGGTGTTCAAGGCTAGGCTGGATGGGGCTTTGAGCAACCTGGTCTAGTCAAAGGTGTCCCTGCCTGTGGTAGGGAATTGGAACTAGATGGTCTTTAAGGCCTTTCCAATACAAACCATTTTATGATTCTATGAAGAGTTGGTCCCAGGGATACTGAAGTTCTTTTCTCACTTCTGTCACATTTTTCTGTCTATTCCTGGAAAGCAGGTTGGAAGGAATGCGGATGTTGTGTACAACACCCAGGACTGCAGTAGAAGGCTTGTGGCTGAATCAGAGGTGGCCCATCATCCTTCAGGTGGTTGCGGGGGAGCCTGAGTGCTCTGACAAGCCAATCTGCCTTGTACACTGTGTGGGTTAAGCACACAGCTGCATATGTATAAGGTTGAATGTTATTCCTCACTAGAAATGACAGGATGACTCCTGTATATGTGTGCAGTATAAATACTTGGGGAAAATGCTTTGGAAGGAGAAGCTGCATATAATGATCAGATATTATTAAAATGTCAGATAGCTCTGGGCATTGAAGAACTGTCTCCCTGTGGAGCTCATATGAAATTTAAAGTAAAAAAACTTTTGTGATTTGCTGAGTGGGTGGCTGAACGGGTTTTACCTTTGTGTCTCAGAGTTCTCTTTGTCCTCCCTCAGATGATGGGAATTCACTGCAGTCAAAAGCCAAGTTATTCTGACCACGCTTAATCAGGGACAAGGGAAGCAGTGTGACTTCTTGCTGCACATTAATAAAAGGGTTATTCCTAGTGCCCAGATCTGCTTCAGGTACCACATTCTGTGTCAAAATATACCTTGGTTTGCTCCCTGTTTACTCCCTGCAGGATTCAATCACGGCTGAAACCCCAGAGACTGTGATTTAGCCAGCAGAGACACCTGCACCAGGGCTAATGAAACTCTTTCTGTCTTCCAACATGCCAAACCAGGGCTGGGCTGGCAAACGGGGGAACTCAGGAAGACTTGATCTACCAGTGTGTAAGAACCTCTGAAGGCTGAGTAAGATCTTTGATAGCATCCTGAACAGCTTGTTAAATTCCTGCTACTTTTCAGGCCTCATAGTATTGAACTCAGGAGGTGGCCATTCCTCATGTTTGCTGCAGTAAGTAGGAAAGCTGCTGATCTGTGAACAGTCACAGCTGCTTGAATCTATCATACTCCATGTGCCTTAAATTGAAGGAAATGAGAAGAAATGAGTGATGAGAGGGCTACAAATAAATGCCTGGAATGCAAAAGGCAGGGAGTATAAAGAGGCACTGCCATACCTCATACCTGGTCCTGGCCCCACCAAAACAGAAGAACTTGAATACAGACAGTAAATGTGTCTCTAATCCCTGAGGGCTTTACACCCCACTCCAATTAGGGTACAGGGTCCTTGCACCTTCTTCTAACGATGTAACATACTTATAACGAGAAACCAAACCCCATATCTCTCTCTCCTCAAGAAGCTATCATCATCCCTGCACAGCACTATTATTCCTGCTTGTTCTCTTTAGAGGATCCACTTGCAAAGGGGAGCAGTTACAAAAAATAGGGCCGGAGGGTATATATAGACCATACTCATTTCTCTAGAAATGCAGCTTTGAACATTCTCAAGGCAGATAAACAAACCCCAACCTCTGGCATCCCCCGCAGAGGGTGTCTTCCCTGAGCTCACAGGTACAGAAAGGCTGCCAGCTTTACCACCCTCCTGCTACTCTCTAATGCACCCAAGTGCCATTGCCTCAGTTTTTGCAATGCCCACTCGCTCCCATGTGCTCCAAAAATGTCTGTTTCAAGGTCACAGGACTCCAGTGGAGGGAACCAAGGAAGGTAGTGAGTAACTAATGTCAGCTTGCTGAGGCAAAGGGTCACACCTTACAACCTGGGAAGCTCAGGTAGGAAAGAAACACACAATTCCTGACATGCAAGGCCTGCACTGGTGTTTTCTGGCCTGTAACTTTAGACCCAAATAGCTCCCATATTAGTCATGTTGATCACATTTTTTATTGCAAGACTGTGCTGTTCTGGGAAGAGCAAGCCTTTTGAAGAGCAGGATAGCCAGGAAATGGCTTTTGCATGGACAAATAAGTGAAGAAGAAGAAGAATCAGAAATCACTTGGGATGTTCATCAATAAAGATGATGAACTTTTGTCCTGTAGTCCTAGACCACTGGGATGACTTTGCATTCTTCTAGCTCCCACTCCTCTCGCTGTGTTCAGGGCCCTTTCCATCTCATCTGGTTTGATGTCATACTGCCACACCATACACCATGGGAACTGCCCCATCCAACAGCAGGTGTGTATTACACATACACTGACATGGGATGTTCACAACAGGCACCCTTGGGTACTTCCATTAAAGTTTTGTGTAGTGAAGTACAAGAACTGAACTCTCAAGAATTTGATAGAATTACAGGTTTTTCAAAAAATTGAAGGGGATGAGCTTTTTAAATCTTTGTCCAGCTTGTTGCAAAAGTGAGCCTCACTTATGAACTGTCTTTACTCGTCTCTGATAAAGATCATCGTGATTAACCATACTCTGTGAAAAGAGAATACTAGGATTTATTTAGGACTAACATCTCTTTTATTGTAGTATAAAGTGAGCAATTTAGTGAAATGCTTGAAATATTTCAACCTGGATATACCCCTCCTCAGTCCGGGATGATCTGGTAACTACTTCAAAAGAAGATATAGAAGAGAAAAACGCAAGGAAGAATCAACATCAAATGTAGGATGCTTGGTTGAACTCAAGAAATGGTCTGATAACACCTTCAAGCATCCAAATGGAAAAATGCATCCCTACTTAATATTATTGATTTCACATCTAGAGAAAAACCCACAGAACATTGTGTCTAAGCTGTGGGAAATGCTAACTGAGGGCAGACAGACGAATGAGGTCAAAGTCAGTGCTTTCTTCAAACAATGAAACTCAGAACAAAAAGCTGGTAAGAAAACTTGTAGTGAAATCAGTTTCACTCTCTGAAACATATTCATTCTATTATGTGGTGGTGATAATGAAGTAACCCTAAAAGTCTTTTGGCAAAATCCTGGCATTTTAACCTGATGAGAATTTGATTATTGACCTACAACAACGTCAGGACTTTACCATGCAATTGCAATCTGGGCACCAAAATGCTTCTATGACCATGACCCATCTCTTGCTTTGGTCTGAACTTGGAGGATTGATACTCTTGATTACTATTTTACAGCACTTTTACAAAGAGCAAGAGTTATTCACAACAGCTATCTAAGGAAGGCAGATAGCTGTCAAGGGAGAGCAACAAACTCCTGGAAGATCACCGAGTGCTTCTAAAAAGAGACTTGTGTAAAAAAAAATCTCTTTCTCCATTAACAATAGAGCAATACCATGGATGTTAAGCTTCCCACCCACAAAACAGGGATATATTCACTGAGGCTATATAAACATATTTGCATGCAGTGCCCTCTCTATACTGAACTCAGCAGTTAGCAAAAGGAGATCTTTGATCAAAACCCAGAAATTAATTTATGTGTTAGAGGCTCTACAGAAAGCCACTGAACTTGAAGAAACGGTGAAGAATAAATTGTCCTTGTAGAGTTAGTCACAAAACATGGGATCAGCATTTTCAGTTTGCAAAATGGCAAAGATTATTTTTTTCATGTTGGGACTATTCAGGTGCCAAGAGTCTGAGAAGATCCTAGAAGAGGATTATATCTGAAATTATGATTGTCCATTGGCAAATATTTTCTCTTCAGTAAGACAGAGATGTGAATGAAATATCACTATACGCAGCAATGAAGAGGAAATTAAAAGGGGGGCAGATTAGAAGCAAGAAGCAATTTCTTCCTAACCACAGGCCTGAAGGAAATGAGTGCTCAGTGATAGCACCTCTGGTAGTCCTGGGTGTTGAAGTCTCTGTTAACACCAGGCCAGTATCTCAGGCTCTATGTACTGCTTGAGACCGACATTTGGCCTTTTCTGACACAAAGTATAGCTGGGAAATGTCAACAGCCGTAACAAATATTACTGCATGTACCTGGCAAGTCACTCATGAAACACCCTTATGACTTTGTACAGAGCCTTGTAAGATGGTTTTGCTTTCTGGAAATAACAGCTGTACTGGCAACATATTGAAATTTTGGTCCCCCCCTCCTCATAGATTTGTGTGCGAACTGCCATGCAGGGAACATGACATTGCAATTGCTCCAGCATCTTAGTCAACCTAGTTAATTCTCCTAAAAAAAAAAAACGAAAAAAAAAATGAAGGTCGATTTATTGGTTGGAAACCTGTAAGTTACTTCAGGAGAGATGTTTCTCTTTTTCCAAAGTTGTCCAGATCCTTGTTTCCCTTTCAGGATAGTCTTACATAATGGATGTAAAAGACACAACAGGATAGCTCTGATTGATATATTTTCATCCATATCTACTTTTGCTAAGAAAAATATTTCCATGTTTTATTTTAAGTAACAACATTTTCTAATGTAAAATACGATGCAGGCTAGTGCCATCAGGAGGAATACTGAGGACTGCAGAAAGAAATCTTTTTAAGATTACAATATGGACTTTCTTGATATGTATGCAGTGTGTCTAAAGTTTCTCCTGTCCTTTTTAGGAGACTGATTTGCTGCAGAGTTAGTAATCTAAATATGCTATAGTGTGAAGATTAGACTGTGTGTTCAGTGTACAGACATACGTTGCCATTTTTCCTTACCAACACCTCTATCGCTTGGCATGTAGAGGTATTTAATTTGCTGAATTCAACCCATCAACTGTAACAAATATGTCCTAATCCCATTATATGCATCACAGTTCACTAACAACCACATACGATCCACCAAGCCTTCTTCTCTTTGATCATCCCTGATTTGCACAGTGGCCAGGGGCAAGAACCATGAAGTCTGCTGAGAATATATGTGGAGATACAACCTGCAAGGCACAACACCTAAGTGCTACATATTTGATATAAATGATCATTGTTTAAAAGGTACCTCAGCTTTGATTTTACGAAGTTCACTATTGTAGCAAATGCTTTAACATCAGTTCTTCCCCTCTATTTCTCTATTTCCATTTGTACTGCTATGCTCTCTCTGATTTCATGGTGGCATTATTGTTGAATACACGGTTGTGACTGTGACTCAATAATTGTAACTGTCTGGTCTCCTTCATTGCCATTAATTTAGGTATTGACTTTTTTTTTAAAAGTCATATATTGCTATGAGATCGGCATGGGAAGAGCTCATGGAAAAGACGGGCGGAAAATAGAGTTTCTATCCTATGGAAAATTCAGGCATTTGAAGAAGAACTACAATTACAAACTGGATCAAAATATCACAGTTTGAAAAATTTACCACTAACCAAAGATTCTGAAATATTTTGTTTTAGATATCTGGGAATGATATATTGAAACACTCTCTTTACACAACCAAAATGTTTCTTTTTAATGCTATTTCAACTTTCATATTATCTAAAAATAAAATTTTCAAGCTCTTCTGTTTATCCAGCTCTGTTTATGAGCCAGAATGATACAAACTGAAGCATTCAGGTAATTTTCCTTTAAAACATTTCAGTAGTGCAAAACATTGTTTCACACTTTTGGTGAGGAAGCAACTTCCTCTGGAGAGTTTCTAAGCCTTACATTTATATATCCCTTTAGGAAACCTGCAACCAGCTATTGCACAATGACAAGTTTTTAGGTAGTATATGTGAGTATTTCAGTATTGTAACTTGATTAATGTACAAACAGAATCTTTCAAAGGGGCAATGAGATGCTGTGCAGACAGACTGCAGTTGCAGATTTGTTTATGCTGTTAGACAATATTGAATGTCTCCTGTCCAAATGCTGAGAGCTATGAGGCTCTATTGACTTCACTGCGGAAACAGACCACAATGAATGAGATCCAGGAAAGGATTAAAAAAAGGAGGACAACATTTCCTTATCACAAAGCAGTTCACAAAATTTGAGGCTTCCTTTCAAGTTTAAAATAAAACTGCTTTCCTGGCTGAGCTGTTAGACAACACATGGACTAAAATAGATGTTAAAATATATTAGTATTCAAAATGTTGCTAGTTCTCCTGGCCAAGAGGAAGATATTGTATATAATCAGTTTTAATTTTCATTTTTTTATGAAAAAGCACAAGACTGCATGGTTTGGATGACAAACATAGCAGGAAATTTACCTTTTTTTTCCTCTCTCCTCCTATGGAAATTGCTATTTTGACTGTAATCACTAAGGGAACAACAGA
Source organism: Calyptomena viridis (assembly GCA_013390005.1). Lineage (NCBI taxonomy): Eukaryota > Metazoa > Chordata > Aves > Passeriformes > Eurylaimidae > Calyptomena > Calyptomena viridis. Next base: position 51,700 of record WEIV01010446.1, on the reverse strand, counting down.
AGCTCTGCTTTTTTGGCAGCAGGTTTTAAAATCATGACCTTAACAATCCTTTAATGTTGTTGGACAAAATAATGATTTAATGAATTATTTCAGTCCTCTTGTGCAAATTAACTGTTTCCAAATTATACATGTATATGAATCACTTCACTCAGAAATGAAATATGTCCAGACATGCCCAGCTGCAAGGTAGCAGCCACAGATACAAATGGTATAACTCTGTAGCTTGAATAATCCTGGACAGGACACTAAGGAAAAGCATTTCTTTTGCAGTCGTTTCCATGGTATCTTTAACACCCACATATAGCAAGTAGGACATTGGTTGTTAAAGTCTCATCCAAATAAATCCTACAAAGTAAATTGCATGGAACCCAATTTATCTACCTCGAAATGAAGTTTGCTGGGATTTGAACCTGTGGCTTCAAGAAAAAAACAGGCACTTCAAACCTGATGTGCAAATCATTCAGACATTCTATCAGCTTTAAGACATAAATAACAAATTTCAGATCATACACATGCATGTATCTAAATCTGCAGATACCTATATCTATATGATATAGACAGCTGTACCTACATTTGCTTGAGATTCATCATGCCCATTGATTTCTGCCAATTCCTTGGCGCTTTTTAACTGCAAAGAGTGAACAAAAAACAAAACAGAACAAAACAAACACATTACTTGAGTATTTCACACAGTTATCTTTGATTTATTTGAAGGAGCACTTTATAAAGCTTCCAATGAGAAAAACAGATGGAGCATATAATTCTAATGAGTTTTTACTCAAACCATTTTGAAACCGACATACTTAAGCCTTGATAGGTTGGGCAAAAAAAAAAAAGAAAAATAATAAGGTTGGGTCATTATTTTTTAAACAATAAGATTAGAAAGTAGTTTCAAGGCATAAAAAGTATACAGAATTTGCTCTCAAGAAGAATAAACAATTTCATTGCCCATTGTTCTTGTTATTAATTTAAACTTCACAATGTTTGCAAGTTGCTACTAGCTAGTGTTTTGCTAATGATTACTTTTTAATGATATCTTCTGAGCTATTTAAGATGCCAAAGTGCTACTACATGTTGTCTTCTTGAGGAAACATCTAAATAACTGACATGGCTCCTGGGTACAATGGAAAAGGAGGTGAAGAGATGAACAGATCTTTTATTTAAATAGTGGCTGGAAGAACTGCAAATATATGACCTGAATCAAAACATTTTTTTTCCATCCTGAATTAGCTTTTTGGGTAAAATCCAAGATTACACTGGGGATTGTAAAGATCACTCTCAGAGATTTAAGGGAAGTTGTAGCTCACATCTCAAGCCACAGTGAAATATGCTGTTGTTCATCCTGTGATTGAGCAAACAGAGCAAGGAGGAGACACAGCAGCTCTCCTGAGCCTATAAGCCATGGAAGTTTGTACAATTAAATGAAGCTCCCAGAACCATTTGCTCTTTAGGTAAAGCTCTGAAAAGTCATGCTTTTATTCTAACTGAATTCAGAATAGATATCTGGGGGTTGGGGTCAAGATTGGGGGGGGCGATGGAGAACAACAAACAGAAGTTTCCTCTGAATTTCTTACTTTTTGCCAATGAAGCTGGGCTTGATGTAATTGTTGATGCTACAGCTGTAGCTCTGAATGGCAACAGTCCTAAAATGCAGGTGAAATGGGACTCTATTATGTATCGATTAGGTGTCTGACTCAGAAGCACTGGTGGACTACCATCCTAGGGCACTTAGGTTACCTCCATCATATTTTTGCTATGTGGCAGCAACAGCTGAACTGGGTGTGATTTAGTTCCTGACTTTTCACAGTTTCCCACCCTACAATTAAGGTAAACAGGCCTGTTCATACTTTATATATACAGCCCTATAACTGTGCTGTAAACTGCACCAGTTCAGAAACTGCTGCTCAAGTCACTTAAACCAGTCCTGATGGAGAGGGAAGGAACAACAATTCTTGATAAAGTAGCACAAAGGATAGCTGGGGACTGCAAATTTATCAGGTCTCCTCGTTCAACTCATTGAAGCTCATCTTTCAATATCCTTGGAAAGTCTGCAATTTATACTGACAGCAGGGTGGTGCATTTCCAATAAAGGCTACATGTTTTTCCTGCACTGAAATATAACCATCCTGTGAAACCACCTCACTGTGAGGACGGCTGGTAGGAACAAGCTGAGATAGCTACTTCCAACCAAGCACCAGAATTAGATATTTCTGCATCACAGTGCGACTGAAAGAGTTGTTTCCTGATTCTGTCAATTCTTCATTATAGAAATTCACTTCACATGAGCAATTCTGTTAAGTTCAGCTGAGTTACTCATCTGAATGTGAGGTCAGGAGAGCATGCTCAGTTATGTAAAACTGTTCTGAATGCTAGTGCCACATGCTGCGTGCTCAAGGAATTACTTTTCACCTTTCCTTTTCCAGGTTGATAAAGTGCCGTCACACCCTGGTGACTGCCGGCTCCTTGGCAATGCTTCACATGTATTATTCTGGTGACATACCACTCTCCCATCAGCCACATGTGCGTTTGATGGGAGAGTGGCCTCAGCCTCCAGCCTGCATTGGTCTGGCAGGCTTTTACCCCACCATGGTTTTCTACCATCATTACCCCGGCACTGCTTCACCAGTTAATGTAAAGGATGCTTGAGCCTTGCCAACCCTTGTTATTGCAGGTCACACTCTGAAAAGGATGACAGAGCTCAGGCAAGAAAGTGCAGCTGCATTCCCAAGGCTAAATGTATGAAGTCTCTTTATTTTCCAATATTGTTTTTTTTCTAAATTAGTATTTAAATTATACTCTTCTCTCACATGCTAAATAGAGAAATGTTGGAATAGGAAGCTCAGAAAAACATACAATATTGGAAAAACAGGACTTGCCTTACCCACTAGGCTGACTCCATCGCAGGTCGGTGATTGAGTGTGATGTTACCAGCAGAGAGTATGCTGAGGCAACACACTGAGCTAGTGCCAGTAACAAACAAGTGCCTACCAGGAAGGAGAAGGGATGAGGAGTCAGAAGTCTCTGATAAATCTAATGCTATGGTGGGATAGGTTTGACTTAAACCAGTGGATGTGAATCCCTCAGACAACCAGACCTGACGGCCACATGCTGGATCTGATCCAGAAGCCTTTTGACTACATCAATGCAATATGGTGCACCAGCAAACGAGACCTCTCCCAGAAGGACAGCTCAGCCTGGATGTGGCTGGATTGGTGCATGGAGCAACCATGCTCAGACATAGCTGCACCCCCTGTACAAACAGGCCCTCAGTGAGGCAAGGTGGGATCCCTCTGCCAACTTATTCAGCACACCTATCACAAAAACAAGGCATATGGTCAAAGCTGGAGTCCTGTGCTATTTATCTTTGAAAGAAATGTTTTCTTTACTTGGCTCAGCTGAATGATTTTCAGTATCCAGATAAACTGTGGTGCTTGTAAAGGAAAGCTGTGAGCCTTGGCAAGTGGGGGTCATTTACTACTAGGGCTTCTACTGTTCTGGAAAATTTTGGGACTCATTCAGGGTTCTTGGAGAAGCACACTGGCTGCTTAGCACTCTTTAGGAATTCTGGCTACTTACAGTCTTGGCCTTAGGCATGTTTCAGAGCTGATTCTCAAGAGAAATGCCGATCTATCCTGCCTTTCTTCCAGCTACTGTTTTGCCTGTCTGCCTAGCATGAGTGCACATTTGATTTGCAATTAGTAGGAGTCTGCAGAGATCCAGAAGTCTGCTCTGGTGGTCCCTACTAGGCTTCACATTGCAAAATCTTCCTATATGTTTTTGCAGCATTTAATTGCTACAAAGATATAAAACAACTTCATGCAATTTCTTTTTTTGTTTTTAAAGTATTTTTTAATGCTATACCTTGAATGCCATGTGCAAATGGAAATGAGGGGCAATTAACTCAAGAGACCTGGTGGATTCTGTGTTTATAAAGATTCTGTCATTATCCAATCCATTCTTCCTCATGGCATTTTCGGTATTACAGTCTTTCATCAGCTCTCATTTAGGTTATCTCTGTAATCATAAGTGCTAAGAACATGTATCTGAACATAAAAGCTTCCAAAACCTAAATTATTAGTTTGCAGAATATATCTGTCACTAGATTGTTTCACATTTAACATTTGTCTTCGAACCTATGTCACAGCTTTCATAATGAGCATTAAAAAAATCTGAAATAAGCATAATTTACTTTTCCCAATACGTCATTAAATGTACACATCTATCTGCTGACATATTCAGACACACATGCTGAAAAATCTTGAATGTAAGAATCATCAGCACTTCGAATCTCTGACATCAAAGCAATTCAGATCCTGTGGACTTTAGGCTGCAAGTACTTAACTAAGTCATCAAATATTTTATCTCAAAGTTTATATAGAAAGGATTAAAATAAGGTCTCAAAGCAGAAACTGTGCCTGTGCTGCACAAGTGGGGATTTGCAATTTCGGTGTGTCCAAGCTACATGGTCTACAGAGACAACACTTATCTGTGCACACTGTGCTTGCACACAATGCACTATTTCTTCTCTAGATTTACAGATGTAGGACCAGGTTTTCTTTTTGCTGTGTAACTATCCATCTTGCCATGCTTATAAAACAATACTATCAAATATACTTCTCAGTGTCATAGAACACCTTAGCATTAAAGAAGGTGTGATAATCAGATTTACAGAGATTTGCTTCTCACTGCTTAAATAAGTGCATCGATAACTACCTTTTTAATGTCATTACGACAATGCCATTTTAAGTTCTTTATATACTCATATTTGCATGAATTGCACAGAATCTTTTTATTAATACTAATTTAAAAGGCAGAGCTATTTTTTTCAAGTATATTTAACTCATGCAATATTTTTTTTAAAATTCATTGTGAAAACACACATATCACCGATATCTGTGTAGAACACATAAGAGGAAATGTTACTCAAGACATCAATTCAAATATTGGATAGTATAAAATAAGGGTCCCTTTCCACTCTGTTTTCTCAAACTCTCTGTTAGCTTAATCAGAACAGACATACAGGCCACATAAGGGTATGTCTTGCTCGCAGCATATTCTGTGGTCAGAATCCTACGGATTTTGGAAGTGAAGCCATGAGACTTCCACACCCTTAGCACACCCAAACCAGCATTTTTCTCCCGCCAAAACCACTCACCTGTTCCTGCAGAACTTTAAGCATTGCTTGTGTATGTGTTTGTTCTTCCTTTGCTTGCTCCAGTTCGGATTTTTTGTTATTTAATTCTTCCTGTATGCTCAACAATTGCTGCACAAACAAAAGAAGTTTCTGGTTAGCATTGTCTGGGTCCAAAGAAGTTTTAAATCCTCAGTTTGATAAATCGTCATTTCAAATAATGTTTTGCAGTCTGCTGCTACATTTATTATCGTTGCCCAATCTGCTGTGTCTAAATGGTCTCGAGGTAAGTTATTTTCATCTGCATCTCCTTCTGCAGCAGTGCTCCACAAGTAATGCATCTGCTAATGTGTGCTAAGCTATTTTTTACATTTAAGTAGAAACTCTGGGTACAGTACATCACCCACAGAGTGACTGTAACATTCATCTGAACCATAATCTTATTTGTAGAAGTATATGCAGTGGTTTTAATAATACTGGGGTAAACACTATGGTACATAAATAATTTAAAAGCACAGCCCTTTAATATAATTAGTCATTGGCCCACAGCCATTTTCATTCTATGCAAAGCAATATTCTGGAAAGCTTTCAGACTGACTTGCCAAGAAGACAAAAACTTTCTTTTTTTTTCCCTCCTGTGCTGTGCTATTTTATTAGATCAGGAAGACTGATGCCCTACAATCAATATATCAGCCAGGAAGACTGCTGATCTTCTGTCAAAACAAAAAGCTATGACCAAAATTTATTTTTATGAAGAGAATTCTGGGATACAGGAGCATATTTAAAAGCCCACATTCCCTGGTCTTGGCTAGCTTTAGGTTCTGAGTAGATTTATTGTGACTGTCAAGAACAGGTCAGTAGATTTAATTAATTCTGAAGCAGTTATATATTTTTGTATTGATGTGAAGAATGTTAAGACACTGCTGAAGAGCAAGAGCAGACAAACACAAGGTTAAAAAAGGATTTTATGGTGTTTTCCCTTAGTGATCAAGAAAGGAAACTCTGCTTTGCTGGGGCAACATATTGCTTGCAAGCACACTCCTTTTTAAGGACTAATTGAATGACTACTTCACAGAATCACAGAATTACTAGGTTGGAAGAGACCTCCAAGATCATCGAGTCCAACCCATGCCCTTCACCTCAACTAGACTATCTCGCCATTTTTTTAAGATGCATTACTTATTAACATTCATTACTGATGTAACCATGTACCTACATCTAAAGCTTACTTTACGGTTATGCTTAGGGCTGGTAACTAACTCCAACTGATGCTGCAGGTGTTCAGCACCTCGGTAAGTTATGGATAGCAAACCTAGAAAAATGCCTTGTTCCACTGCACTGGAAGTCCCAGGCATCAAAGGACATGGTGTCAGTATTGTTTTCCGAGCAGCTTGGAAACAGATGACATTTCAGGGACTTGAGGAGTTATTGGTAGTGTATTTCTGTTGTAAGTGAACATCAGTATGATGGATTAATTCAGCCACTGAAGTAAAAATACATGTGGGTATATGTCTGATTATAGCTCACACACTCTACAGTCCAGCTGAGTTAGTTACCTTTTTGATGGATCTCGCCACCTGGACTGCTTCCTGAGAGCCTTCAAGAGACATTCTGGTATGTGTAGTCACTCTACCACAGCACAAGAGCATTTCAATGCATTCCATGAAGTAACTAGATCTCTTGCACTGAGGCTCATGCCTGACTAACTTTTGTGTAGGGAAGCTCTGTTTCGGCATTTCTTCACCAGGGATGTGTTCATTTTGCCTGTTGTTTACTACTTCCTACATTTTCAGATGATACACTGGATTTGTGTATACTGTCATACATGACACACTAATACCTATGCAGGTCCCCAGAAGGGACCATTTACACAATCACAGAATCACAGAATATTCTGACTTGGAAGGGACATACAAGGATCATCAAGTCCAGCTCCTGGCCCTGCACAGGACCATCCCCAAGAGTCACACACACCATGTACCTGAGAGTATTGTCCAAATGATTCTTGAACTCCATCAGGCTTGCTGCTGTGATCACTTTCCTGGGGAGCCTGTTCCAGTGCCCAACCGCCCTTTGGGTGAAAATCCTTTTTCTAATATCCAACCTAAGCCTCCTCCTGACACAACTCCAGCCCATTCTCTTGAGTATTGTCAATGGTCACCACAGAGATCAGTGCCTGCCATTCCTCTTCTCCTCATGAGGAAGTTGTAGATTCCTGTGAGGTCTCCCCTCCGTCTCCTCCAGGCTGAACAAACCAAGTGCCCCCAGCCACTCCTCACATGGCTTCCCCTCAAGGCCCTTTGCCACCTTCATCACCCTCCTTTGGAAACTCTCTAAGAGCTTAATATCTTTTTTACATTGTGGTGCCCAAAACTGCCACAATATTCAAGATGAGGCCACACCAGTGCAGAGCAGAGCAGGACAATCCCCTCCCTTGACCAGCTGGTGATACTTTGCCTGATGCCCCCCAGGACACAGTTGGTCCTCCTGGCTGCCAGGGCACTGCTGACTCATATTCGACTTGCCATGGAACAGGATCCCCAGGTTCCTTTCCGCAGCACTGCTTTCCAGCCTCTAATTCCCCACTCTGTATGTACATCCAAGGTTAACCCATCCCAGTTGCAGGATCCGGCACTTTCCCTTGTTGAACTTCATATGGTTGGTGATTGCCCAGTCCTCTGATTTGTTGAGGTCTCTCTACAGGGCCTCCCTGGGCCTTTGAGGGAGTCAACAGCTCCTTCCAGTTTTGTATCACCTGTAAACTTGCTTAGTAACCCCATTTAGTCACCCCATGTAAACTTACGTTACAACAGACCATTAAGTTTCACCAGCCATAGCTGATGTTTGCAATTTAGAAACAATGGACTTCAGTCATCAGAAGAGAAGCAGAGACGACACAGAAAGATAGGAGAAGCACTTTCAAGGGTCACTAGCTGAAACACCTGAGGTTTGAGAAGCAGATGTGTTTCCTAGTAGCAGCTGTTGAAATATCCTCTCCTTTGTAGCTGCAACCTGTTTGACCTTACACACCCAAATATGGCAAGGGTTGTTACGAGAAACATAACATTGCCCCTTCTCTGAGCAGTTATGTCTCACCACTGTGGCCAGGCTCTACCCTCATCCTGGTTCAAAGATTTTACTCCAGCTTCTGGGAGAAACCCTAGAAACTATCATTCCGAACAATTTAAACTCCCATCTGGAAGATCCCAAGGGAGTGTTCTGTCTGTGGAGACCCCAAATAGCCTTTTCACTACTGAATGACTGTTACAAAGAGAAAACCAAGTTTGACTTATGGATTGAACTTGTTACACAACTGAAGTGCTACCTCCTTTCTCATCCTACTCACCCCTTCTCCATCATTCTTTTATGGTCACATTTTACATATCGCCGATCAGCTCACAAACTTCCAATGTTTCATTTTCACATCTCCCAGTGCAATCTCCCACTGTGATTTAGTCTAATTATATACCTCTTCCTTTGATTCTGACTTTTCCTGTTTTGTGTTTAAGGCAAATTTCCCAAAACTGTCCAAGCGTGGGAGAAACTGGTGCGGAAAACACTGAGAGCATGAAAGAAAGAGATGTGATGCTCTGCATCTTTGCACTTGGCTCTGGATCAGCAAGGAACAGGAATCTCAGTAAAATATCCAATGTGTTCAGTTTCCCTGGGGTAAGAGAAAGTGCATTCTCACTGCAGTGTGAGCTACAAAGCACTTGATGTAAAACCTTCTCACAGTCTTAGTGGTTAAACTGTCAGCTACTGAAGGCTTACTCTGTGTGCCCGGGCTCAGACTTCCAAAGACAGTGAATGTGTTCTGTTTTCACAGGATTGGAAAGCAGAATATCTGTAAGGTACCATATTCCCAGTCATACACAAAGTTCTTCATTCACAGAACTGGGACCTTCCCATCCAACCCTCAAAAATGTTACAATTATTTAAAATTTGTAGCCATCCCTTGGGGGTTTAATTTTCTTTTTCCCTCCCTCATATTTATCTGTAAAAGCTACAGAACCTGCTAATTTTGCATGGTCAGGTTTGGATATTTCTTTTTCCTAGTGGTTGATGCTGCCACCAAGAAGTTGTAACAAGGAGTTATATCTGCCAAACTGCACATTTTTCTCTTCTAGTCTCATTTTGGAAAATGAAGAAATAGATTTGACTTAAAAAAATATCAGCCTAAGACAGATGAACAGCCTGAAAAATTTCAGCACAAACATGTGATGTTTGGCAAAGTTAGAAGTAAATAGGAAGAGGACCTTACATTGGCAGGAATGAGACAAGTTTCATAACAGAGACTGCTGTCATGCCTGCTTATAAACAGAGAACCTCTCCATAAAGATTACAATGAATGATGCCAAGATGATGGTATTAATTATTCAGAATTACTTTGTTTTTCATATATATGTGCTTATTAAAAATTGATCCTATAGATATTTCTTTTGCCCTTCAGATTGCTTGCAAGTACATACCCCAATCGATGAAAATAAAAAATTACTCTTGGTTTTAATGACTGTGCTGTCTGATACTGTTCCACCTATTTTGCCATCTCTCAGCCTTTCTGCCAGAGTTTCCCCGTGCCCACCTAGATACACAGCTACATCCACCATAGCTATACAAGTGTCCCTTCTTTCCATCTAGTCTCATGTCTCTGGCCATTTCCTTTAGGCACTGATGTTCCCAGCTCTGTGACACAGACATGGCATTCAGACAGCAGTTCCCCAGTTTCATCAGGCAAAGGAGTGATTTCATGGTTACACAGCCAGGAAATAGCTGGTTCATTCTTTTGTTATCTTGCATGTCCTCAGTGTGTAATTCTTTGGGTCTCTGAGAGTGCCCTGCAAGTTGTGCAGGTGTCTTTTCCCTGAGCCAAAATTCAAGTGTCAGGAAGCAGAGAAGCATGTCACAGTGTCATTGCAGCTCTGATGATCCCAGAAAGAGACATCTGCAGAGCCTAGCGTTCCACCAGTACCAGTCTGGAAGCAAAACTGGTCTACATGCAACCAAAAGTGTTTGCCACCATGGCTGCCAGGCTGACCCTAAGAGACGACGCTGTGTAGTAGGACCAGATTAGACTGGTGCACATCACTAATATCCTCTTACTGGTATTTCCAGAGATAAGATGGGAAAACAGGAAGAATTAACCTCCTGATTGTCTCTCCAGAGGTTAATCAATGCATTTTAGAATAACTAACAACTGGCAACTCTAGAACTGCTCTGTGTAGAAATGGTAAATATCGCTCTCCTGTGTTAAGCTTCATTCACGAAGACTAAATCCTCCCTGTACATAATAAGCAGTTAGCTAATTCATTATGTGGGGGGGGAAGAGGGTGTATGTTTTATTTTGTTGTTTTTTTCCCCCACGTTCCCACCTCCAATGCTGAGTCTCTGCCAGAGACAGTTCAGTACCACCCATATTGCGTAGATCTCAAAAGTGCAGACAGAAAATTACCATCTTAAACCAATCTTCACAGCTTCTGAAACATTAAATATAGATGGCATTATTGAAACCAACTGAATTACTCAGGCTGTGTACAACGCATTGCCAGTGTGGCCAAGAATGTTAACAACTGAACAACACACACTGCCTCAGAATATATGAGAAGCCCTAAAGGGAAAGTAATAGCTTACTGTTGTGTACCACTGTGCAGCCATGAAATACTTCATCTCTTTTCTCTTCTTTCCCCTGCCCACAGTTCTTCATTGCCCCCCAAAAGGCAGTGTACATTTGAATATAAATTATGGACCTGTGGTCACACACCAAGCTAGTAGGACAGACAAGGACCTCAGAAGGAAAGCATGATTTCCAGCATGAAATCTTCAACTTTGCAAGGAAACAAAAACGAGGCAGATCAGAAGTGACCATAGGGCCTGAGGCTGTACTTAGAATACTGTAAGGCTGACAGAAAAATGAAGAAAGAAAACCACCATTTCCCAGAAGTTTAGCAGTTATACTGCTGAATGGCCCCACCCCTGCTATTTTGTTTCTGATTTTCTCTACAGCTGCTTGAAATGAAGTACGGAAAGATTATAAAGGCCTTAAAGAAAGGGCAGTAAAGAAGAGCAGACAAAAGAACACCTCTGAGGTGGGAGTGCTGACTTTGATCACAGATTGTGCAGAAAGTTTCAGCAAACCCAGCCTGTTCAGCCACAGGAAGGAGGCACAGACTCTGTCATTTAATGGAGTAGCTGAAGAATGTCCAGAAACGATTTGCAGCAAACTCTTCTGAAATTGGTGTATCAAAGAGGGATGGTCTTACACAGCTTAACTGAGCAAATTCATTTGAACAGTCATCTTGGACATACAGTGAACTCAGGCAAACTGAATTCTCCTATCTGTATAATGCGTGGGAGCAGCATATTCGTATTACTCTCCACTTACTACCTATAGGAAATATATCTCTATACAAGAAAAATGTAAATCTGATTCACTACATGCCTAAAAGGAAGGTAAAACTTACATGTCTCAAATAGGCAGCCTGTATTCCAATCAAGGCTACTTTTTTCAGTCTCAGCGAACCCAAGGCATCCATATAAAACAGTAACCCTGGGAAGCAATCCTCACTTGAACAGAAGTGAAGCCCTTTCCCCTAAACTACACTAGAATCAGAGATCTGAAAAGTATGAAATCTCAGTCATTGAAATAACTGCAGAGTTCACCTAAAAATTAAAGCATTCCCTTATGATCGCAGTTTCTGAGGGTTAATTACATTTTTTGCTTTTTCCCCAAGTAAAACCTTGCTCTGTCTTTTCCAACTTTATTTTATATAAAGAAAAAGAAGTTAGCGTTTGCCAAGTGGAAAAGGACAAAAATCAGCAAGGAAAAGAAGTGTTTCAAAATTCTTAGAAGCTGTTCACAAACACAAAGGAGGATGGTAAATGTTTCCTTTCAGAATCTTCCTTAGGTAGAAGGAAAAGAAATAATGAATTAAAATGAAATCAACTAAATGCAAAATAAAAATACAAATCCCTCTCCCAGTACTACCATGGACTGTCTGGAAGAGTGTTTTTCTCTTTTTGTAAGACAGACAAGATTTCATATCACAAATGGCCAGCACATGGCAGGCTTGAATAATGAGAAAGTGACTTCCCAGCTGAGCAAATACGCATTAGTAACAAGACGCTGATGAGGCCTGACAAATCACCAAGGAAACAGAAGAATGTGAAAGACAAGTCAAAGAAGCTTTAGAAATGAGCCCTCAAGGAAGTTAGCCATGTTGCAGTAAGGCATTATTAAAATAAATCATATGATTGTGGATTTTTTTTTTTAAGGGATTAAAAAGAAACCCAGTGTAATAGTGCAATGTTTCTCAACCCCCCCACCTCTCAGGGACTAGCTGTGTTCCTGGCTGCATGGATGGCATTATTTGGATGGATCATGGGGTTTGCAACAACAAAAGAGGGCTGGTGAAGATCTGCATGTGGATCAACAGCCCAGCTTTTGCTTGATGGGCATTCACCTGCAAAGTGAGTTTTCCTGGCTCTCTGGCCAGAGGCAAAGACTATGCTGAACATGTTAGTGCCAAAGGCTAACCGCCTTGGAGGGAGTGGGCTATCAGGACACGCAGTGGTTGAGTGTGTATGGTGGCACTAAAGAACTACGCCCAGCTGCTTCCTTAGGGAGATGTTTGTCGTGCTTCCCTTCCCCTTCTATTAGATTGACTGCAGAGGTCCTACAGCTTTACAGTACATATAGTAGTGGCAGGCAGGCCTGTATTCTAAGAAATATGCCAAATGAGAAAATAGATGCACACAAACACACTGAAACTACCTAAAGGGAGGTTACAGAGAAGGTGGAGTCAGCCTTTTCTTGAATGAGAACTGAGGACAAATAAAAACATATTTATTACATATAAGGAAAATATTCCACAGTGGGGTGGCCAACCACTCGAACAAGGGCCCAAAGAAGCTCCCCATCCTTGGGGGTACAGAGACCATAGCTGGACAAGGTCCTGAGCAAAAGCGAGACAACTCCAGAGACGTCCCAGTTTTAAGCAGAGGTACACATGACTTCTAGATGCACCTTCTGACTGCAGTACTTCTAAGATTCTAGAGGATATCTAATAGAGACCAGAAAATTAGGTCTCAATTTCTTTTGTCTCTATGAGGCATAGGAATTCAGGCACACTGACTACAAGAGGCAGTGTTAAGGGTTGGGTAGCAGACAAAAGGAGAACATGGATGGTGCAATGAATGGCTTAAGAGACAGTTTACTGCTTTCCTCTGCCAAGTAGTTTTCAAGTATATTTCTTACTCCTCAAGAAAGATAAGTTTTCTTTAGTCAGCTATGGACTTTTGCAGCAAATGAGGAAAAGACCCAAGTCTTTAGGAACCTTACAGAATCAACCCCTCCTCTCAGAATTTAAATTCTCCCAATTTACTAACAGATACTTACTGCTAGCATCAGGGATCCCTCTCTGGGATCTGTCTTTCACAGCAAATTACACAAGGTCTTTTATTTTGATGAAGACCTGTGGAGGGGAGAAGTCTCACCAAAGCTCATCGTACCTCATCAATAAAGCTCCTTCCTACCTTTGCTAAATCAGGTGATTAGAATATTATATTGACTTTACTGGCAATAGCTGAGTATATAACTCATGTAATTTGTATGTAACTTGGATGATGCACAGTCAAAAGAAGACATGATCATACATTCATCTTCATCTTCTCCAACTTTTCATCTGTATGGATGCCTCCTCACCAGTTAATGGTATTTGAACTGTATGATTCCATCTGTTCTTTCATGGGACTGCAAATGAGCATGATACAGCATGCTTTTTCTCAACAAACAAAATTAAATCTTTTAAATTTTGATTTCCTATTCAATAAAAAATATTTTATTTGTTTTGAAGGAGAATAAAAATGCAATTAGAAAAATGGCATTACGGAAGAGAATTAATTTACCCAGTATAATTTCCACTGAAATACAATTCCTAGTAATGGAAACAGAGTTCCTAGTATTGATAATATCAAACACATTTGGAAAGTCTGATCAGCAAGCCAGCGCTAGTATTTAGGATCCTTTAAAAAATTCATGTAAGATCACTGGACTGTAAAACTTGTGAGATTTTTCCTTCACCATCACTAGACTACACAAGCATGTTAATGAAGATATTAGTTAATTTCTTTCATATTTTAAATAAAATGTGTGCACCCAATTATTTCTCTGTGAAGGGTTTATTCTTGCTGCCAATCTCAGTATAGCTGTACCAGAATTATCAGGCAAAGAGATGCCATCCTCCTCTATCTTACCACTAGAACAGTTGTCAGGAATAAGGTGCTTAAAAGTATCTGTGGGCACTTATTTACACTCCCCTAATATTAATGAAGTGGTAGTCACAAAAGTGGGAGATCAAACATTACTTTCAATAAAGAAAGGTTTTTAAACAGAGAAGAGAACCCATTTGGCATGTCTGAGATCTGAAAAATAAAAAGCACTTTTTTTTTTTAATGCAATTTTTTTAATGTAATCCGAAAGAGTAAGTTTTCTGAAAGTTTAAACATGGGCAGTACTATACAGAGCTCTGAAGAGCACAAGAGAACAATGGTGACACTTATGGGAACATTTCTTTCCTGGAAGATGACATATTAATCAGTTTTCAAATATCAGCCACTGGGTGAGAGAGAGACAGGACTGGAAGCGAACATCTGGACATTGGGTCCAGTCCCTTGCACTTAACTTGTATTCATTCTCTATAAGGTTATCAGTATTGCCATTACTACTCCAATGCAACTTTTATAAGAAAAAAGAAAGATCTAACTGGAATTCATACTACAAGAGTAGTAATTAAAAACATTTCCAACTTAATTATTTTGGCCTGTTTATTCCACAGGTAAAGCACAAATAAAAGGGACGATTCTTCTTTAAATCTCTTATATTTACTCCTCTTTAATACTGCATTTGAAGATTAATCAATTTATAGTTGTGCCTAAGTACATTGGGTGGATTATGGACTGAATAGACGTTGGGTGAGCAAGATGTAGATGGAATTAAAAAAAATACAAATCTCCTCTGCACTTAGGCTATATTGATAAATATAGCCATAACATGCTCCATCTATTCAACAGCCCTAAACTGCTGCTAGAACCTGTATATTTAAAGGTAAATGGTTGTTATCATGGTCATGGCACTCACACAGAACCAGATTCAGCAATTTTCAGCCAACAGAATCTGTGTCTTGTGACTTCTGACATTTCAGAAAGTTTGTGTGTGACAGAAAGAATGGCTGTGACAGTTAACAATATGTGAAGGATCTGAGAACTGCAGAACTCAACTGATGAGGAAAAAAAAGCTTCATGATGCCCTACCCTACTATCTGTTGCAACCTCCTGCACAGAAACATGCTTTTTGTCCCTGCTCCTAATGAAACTGTGAACCATGGGAGCAGTCAGTCCTTCTACTACTTTTATGAGAAAAAGCTATGAAAAAAGGGCAGGAAAGACCTGAGCAATGCCATCTTCGCTTGCAGAAAAAATGTGAGGGCTTCTGAAATTGGGTCAGCTCTAGTGGCTGGGAATGGTAGAAGTCCAATTAATTCCAAAGACAGATAGTGAGGCCAACACTAGCCACCTCTGGCTTTCAGAACTGTTACTGTATTTTAGGGGTACGTGGTCTTGCTTAAAAAGCTGATAGATGACTCCTCTGCCATCTCACTTAGACAAAAGCATCCTAATCCGTCTCCCAGTGATAGTACTGTGGAAATTCTATGTGTCCCACAGTCCTCATCACCAAACATATATGCCCACTATTTTTCTTTGAGAGAGCAGTGAGGAGGGTACTGTAATGCACTCCAGCAGCTCTTCTCAACCTCCCAACCACAACAGTGAGGCACATCATTCTACCCTGGATGAACACTGAAAGCTTAGGCTGGATATTAGGAAAAATTTCTGCACCAAAAGGGTTGTCAAGCATTGGAACAGGCTCCCCAGGGAATTGATGGAGTCACCATCCCTGGAGATATCTAGAAGATGTGTAGATGTGGTGCTTGGGGCATAGTTTAACGGTGGACTGGGCAGTATTGGGTTAATAGCTGGACTTAATGATCTTAAAGGTCCTTTCCAATCTAAATGATTCTGTGATTTTATGATTGCTAGTCATTTATCAGAGCCCTTTAAAAAAGGTGTATAAGTCTCAGATGCACGTGCTATTTATTTTACAGGCTAAATGATTAGTAAACTGCAAAAGCTAGTCCACAGTAGGTAGGAAATGTCAGGAGCAATGTGGCCTTTGCAAAAAGACCTTGAGCTGCATATTGAACAGCAAGGTATTGAATAGGTGATGATTAACTGTGTACTCTCTGCCTGCGGCACTGAATGGGGAAGGGTCTTGGAGGTATACAAAAGAAAATGCACAGGCAGTGGTTCTTGCAGTTCTTGGCTTCTGAGTGTTCAGGTTCACAATTTGCATTGAGATTCAAGTGAAATTGGAAGAAAAAGAAGACAAAAGTGGACTTTCACCACACTGCATCAGAGTGACACCCATGTGAATCATCAACAGGGCCAGATATGTTCAGTCTCCTGCTGAGACATGCTGAGCTAACTGAGTCGGTGGCACCCGCAGCAGTCTATCAGCCTTTATGTCAGCCCTATGCCTATCACCCATGACTGTTCTATTTGTTCCTTCTTTCCACCTTGAGCACTAATTTTAAAAGAGGCACTGCCACACATCCCCTGCTCATGCAATAATCCCTGGCTTTAATGGCTAGGCTTTAATGCAACACTGCCAGTGAAGGGGAGCTTGTGCTGTCACAGTGATCCCAAGCTCAGCCAATGAATCAGAACCCTTAGGAGATGCGGGCAACAAGGTGCCTCTTAAATGCCCCAGATACACCCCAGCATGTGCAATAGCAGAACTACAGGGACTTGTGCACATCTACGCTAGAGATAGTATGGATGGAAGCATTATTTAAATGGGTATTTCTGGATGACACTCTTGCCTGCAGGAGTTTAAATTCAGCCCATCATGCTCAAGGAGTTATGAGAGGAAAGAACATTATGCATTTACATGATGCAATGAAACCTCATGCAGAATTACCAGCCTATTGGCAAATGTACCAGTCCAGGGACCGGTACAGCTATGCAAGCACAGCCTCGTACCTTAGCCAGTAAGCCTGACAAAAAATGTACAGCCTACTTGCTAAATTAGAGAGCCATGCTAAAGGAGGTGTGCTCTGTAGACTTAGGACTAATTTGAGGCTTACAACATGGCACTGATGGCTGTGCCAAGCAAGTGGTTCATGTACAACACTGGATGACCAGTAAAAGTTGAAAGTTTACTTGGACATATGCTAATGAGTGTCATCTCCTATGTGGGAAACTGACATTCTTCAAAGGCTTGCTAATATTATCAATTTCAGACAGATTTTATAAAGGATCTGGAAACCACATCATTAATTCAATAGAGACTCACTGTCAAATCCTGAGCACTTGTTTCAAAGCATAAAGGTGGCAAGTGCATTTCCTCAAGAATAATATTTGATGAACAACATACAATAAAAGCACATTTTTCATGCTTTATTTTTGGAGTGGTTGAAAGATTTTGTTGGGAATTTTTTTCAAAAGTATTATGCTTGCTATTACATATGGAATATGCTAAACCAAATGGTTAAAATTTAGAGAAATTACATAGCCACTGAAAACTGAGTCTTATAATTGCAAGCATTAAGCAACACTACTAGGTGATATTTTCTGTGTTACCTATAGCCATATACCTGGTAAAACATTTCAGACAGAGAGACAAGATTAAAAAAATTCTTACAGCTGTGCTGTGAAGTGTTGCAAAAATAGTTACAACCAAAACATCCTTTCTTGTGATCACACACTTTGTTAAAGAATACCAAACACTGCTGGAAAAAGCTATTCAAAAAGTAGTCTTCTTGGTGTATGTGTTCTCATATAGAAATAAATTGAAGGCAATACCACGTATGCAGCAGTGACAAGTTAATTCAATTTCCATCTCAAAATCAGGTAAAGTGTATCTCATTTGTTACCATGGATACAAGACATTATTTCCATTTGTTTAAGATCTCACAGTGGGTATGAAATTAAACTGTGACGCAGTTTTATAGAGGACTGAAACCCCCATAAGTTTAAAGTCATTAGTCCAAAGGATTTTCCTTTTTAAGACACAGTAAATAAGGAAGTTGCTACTACTGCCCATAGAGTATACTTCAAAAGTGAACATCTGTGTGATTTTGCTGATGCTACTTTGGATCAGTGGGAGTGATGGAAGAGAAAGTAAACATTCATTTCATCAGTCTTGCAAATGTAGGAAAAAGTCCTGAAAAACATCCAGATGGTAAAAGCACATTAAAAATACATTGGTGTTGTGTTATTTGCTATTATTTGGCACCAAATATCTTTACAAAAAATGTCTTGATTCTGAAAATGCATCCAATTTTTCTCAGATAAATCTGCTTTTTAGGCTGCAGCTCAAATCACTTGTTCTCTAGTTTTAAGAATGAGAAGAAGTGGGAGAATGAGAATGAGAAAAAGCAGGGGAGAATAGAAAGAAGAATGAGAAATATATTTTTTAATGCTGACATATACGAAGGGTCCAGGAATTCAATGGCATTCAGTTTACCTTGTCTGAAATTAATTTTAATACATACAAAAGGATAAAAGGGAATACAGGTCTTCTTGTTAAATTATTTATACTTAAGTCCTGGATATATATTTAATATTTCATAGTGAGACTGATTTCCATAGATGCTGAGCACCTGCTATACTGACGGATTTCAGCTAAGGTTGTTATCTCTCAAGATTTACAAAACCAAGCTGAGATAAAACCGAGTCTACTTAGTTCAAAGGTTTATTTCTAAATATTCATGCATGAACTGCATGAAAATCACAAAGGTTACAGGATGTCATGACTATGGCTAATTACTGAAATCCAAAGCCATCATCCAGCTGCTTAACTGACCGATAATTTCCCACCAAATATTTTGAACTCCACCTCTTGTGCTCCTGTGTTGCTGCTCTCCTCAGCATATTGTCAGACTGGATTACCTGCAGTGTCTTCTCCAGCTCCTTGGGCCATCTCTAATTACATCCCATTGGGAGTAAGTAGGTGTGACCCTGAGATGGTAAACTAGAAAAATTGAGAACCTCACAGCAGAACTGTCACGAACACAGAAACTCTCAGAGGAATAGGGACTACAGTGTCCATGGATAACTGAACAGGGAGATGAGTCAGTCACTCTCTGTTATTGATTTGCATTATTAACATTTGCTTGAGGTTCAATAGAAATCTATTTATATATAAATATTTATATATAAATATTTATATGGGTGCTAGGGCTCCAGCATTTTTATTTAGTAGCATTTTATGTCCACTTTTTACTACTTTTAAGGGAGAATTAACACCAGGATGAAATACAGCACAATCTTTGTATATGCTGTTAAATTTAATAAAACCAGTGATATTTAAGTATCCATTTATATATGGATAAGATTATGAACAGACCTCAAACTTATCTATAGTATATGGAAATTTCAGGTATTTCTGAATTAATTCTGAAGTTTGGGAAAGATTTTATTCCTGAATTATCAATTACTTGTTTTCTATTTTTTAAATATTTGAAAATTATTCCACTATACAATAAATCACCCTAATTTTGTAAAACTCTGCAGACTTAAAAGGGTTTATGTTCATATAAATGTATGGATAAGCTTGTCCTGTGCTCTGTTATTTGGTGTTAGTTGGGATTTGCAGTCTTGCTGGATTTGGTGAGTACCCTGATAGTTGTGCAATTCCTAACCCAACCAGGGAGCTCATATCTCAATAAATATTTCCTGGGTTTTGTCATACAAAAGCAGCTTAGTACAGTCTAGAAGTGGATACAGCTTGTCCCCTTCTGGAATCTAATACCTGGGTGTGACAGATGGGTGTATACGATGTTTAAGGGCACAGACGAAGGAAGTAAAATTAATCTCTGTAGTGCCATCTCAAGAAACTCTATTCTAGATGGGAGCACAATTCAGTGGTGCGGTGAGCCACCGCTCCTGTGTTTTGTCATGTATCAGCTGAACAGAAGTGCCCGGGCAGGGAAGATGCTATACACATGCATGTGGAATGAGGGCTGCTCACGTTAGTGGATGTGTCAGACAAAGCAGTGAGAGCAGTCTGGATGTGCTTGCCAAGACTTGCCCGGCACAATGTCAGGAGCACACTGACAAATAAAAGATAATTCTTACGATAAACTGACACCCTTGCCCCTGCAGGGACACATCAGAGTTTCTCATTGACTGATGTCAGAGGAAGAGCTTTGTTGCTGCACTAAACCGCTTAAAAAACTGGCTGAATGGAAAGGTTACATTCGTGGGTCAGTATATATGACAAAAGCTCAGGAGATAGCACTGATGTTGCTAACCACTTGCAAGTTAGCAGGAAGGTAGTCTGGATAAGCTGGAGATGTCTCAGGCATTCTCAAACAAGAGCAGAAAAAAAGATGTAGATGAATGCAAATGAAGATACCACAGAACATTGACCATGATACACTGGACAAACTTTTTTGACTTCTGTGCAGAACTAGGGCCAACTGGATTAAGTGAGGAGACCAGCAGAGTAATTAGCTCCTAACTAGCAAATGTATAAGGAGTTTTCTTGAATGATCAATGGGTTTACAGTTTATGAATTCCTAAAATGACTATACTCAAATATATCGCCCAATACTCCTCCCCTTTCCCTCATCTAAAGTCCCCCAAGATTTTTGACTCTGAAAAGAAATCAGGACCTTAATGAATAATAGTCTTGAGTACAATGCAGGCCCACAGTACCAATTCCCTAAAATAGACCTGTTCTTCTCTTCTTCAGCAATACCTGCTGCATGCCTTGCATTGTTTGCTGTAGGAACTGCAGCTGCTGGTCCTTTGTCAGGCTTTCTTCTGTTCGGAAGAGCTGTCCTTTCTCCTGTTTCAGGAGCTCCACTTCATTCCTATAAGCATCCAGCTGCCATCGAAGACTATCATTCTCTTCCTTTAGAGCATATGCTTGGGCGGCTAGAGCTAAGAGAAAATGAAAATGTGAAGAAATCAGTAAACAGATTGTTTCCTTACAAATAATACAGAGGACATTGTCTGGGGAGACGACAGTACAGCTGAAAGCCAGTGAGACATTTCAGAGCTGAGACAAGACCCAGCAGAGCTGAAAATTATTAGGTTCTGGCAAAGACTGTTTCTGGAAGTTATTTCCTAGGATGGAAGAAGCCATAAAGTGACCCTGGATAATTCAAATGCTACTTGCAATCTGGCTGCTAAATTTAGGCTTACATTTTAGGAAGAAAGTGGCATGTAGTCCAAGGGAAAGGCACTGACCAACTTTACAACATTTTCCCAGTAATGTTATAGGAATTGATACAACCATTTAGTATTTATACTAGCATAGTGGCCAGATGTTCCAATCAGGTCTGTGCTAAGGAATTTTCCCAATGTCAAGTTGCTGGATTTAGTCCCACAAGAGAGGAAATACAGAAATTTCTCTCCAGCCTCACTATGATCTACTTTGTAGCAACGGTTATGAGGAACCATTTAGACAGAAAAATAATGTAATAGAGTAAAATTATATAAAATGTTCAAATGCAAATGCTGAAAAAAAGTGTTGGCAATACAAGAACATTACTACATTAAAAGCATTGAAAGACACTTAAGTAATTTCCTTAGGAAGCTCCATTTGGCCCCTTTTCAATTTAGAATGGCATTTTTATTATCATAACTGATAGCAGGTGTTTGTGAAGAAATCGATTAGTATGCAGGGATGGAAATTATATTTGCCAAATGACTTGCACAGTCTGCAATATAAGCTAAAATTTGTGTAGCAAAAGGCAGAAGGCTATAAAGCATGTAGTAGGAACATTATTTAAATAAATTATCCAAACATAAGTACATATAGGGAAGGGTGGCATTCATTAATCAGGGATGTGGTTATTGCCCTAAAGAAGAACCCATTCCTGGTAGTATTTACACTTGGCAGTAGCAGTGGTCATTTGGCATAGCAAACTGCCATACTATACTATTTTCCTTCTTGGAACCTGGTAACACAACAACATTACAGAGCATCTGTAATTAAAACACAACAATCTACTATAGCCAATTCTATCAACATTTGGTAACTGAAGCACATAACTGATTTACATTCCTGATTAAATAATTTCAGGCTTGGTATCACAGAATTCTTTCTTGCCCACCTACAACAGCAATATGGTTAAAATCCAAATTATATGAAATTGTATATTAATTCTATTCAATGTTAGGTGCCTCTTGCCGAGACCTTCCACAGATAAAGAGTCCCCTGTTCCTTGTGATAACACGATTCAGCACATTTGTGAAATTATATCAGAATTTAGATAGAATGTCACAGTATTTCATTACCAATAAAAATGTTTTCTCTTTGGTAGAACGAATCTACGAAGATTTCAGATAATTTTTACTATTTTTAAATAGTACAAATGCGTTATTCAAAATAAAGTATGGTTAGCTACTATTCAAATACAGACATGTTTGGATATTTTACAGAATCTCTCTGGAAGATTTAGCAACAGTAACGGGATTGTTACATCAAATTAAATTGTTCTGAAAAGCATGTAATCATCCTTCCATGACAAAATTTACCCTGAAGAAACTCCACTGATGAGTCCAATGGGCAAATAAGAGAATGAAATATTTTTTTTAATTTTTGTAAGAGCCAATAAACTATAATAAAAGAAAGGAGGGGGGAAAAAAAAGAAAAAAGAGGCCAAGCAAATAGGAACCTCAGTCTAACAAAAACTCACGTAAAAATTAAATAGTTTGTGTTGGAATGGACCTCTAAAGATGATCTAGTACAGTACCCCTGCAATGGGTAGGGACACCTTTCACCAGATCAGGTTGCTCGAAGTCCCATCCAACCTGACCTTGAACACTTCTAGGAATGGGGCATCCACAACTTCTCTGGGCAACCTGTTCCAGTTTCTCACCACCCTCATTCTAAAACATCCTAAAACATTTCTTCCTTGTATCCAATCTAGACCTGCCCTCCTTCAATTTATAGCTGTTTCCCCTTGACCTGTCACTATAGGCCCTGGTGAAATTTCTCTATCATTTCTATTCTCTTCTACCAATTAGACTCTCACAAAATTTAAAGCTTTTTTATTTTTTTTTCAATGTAATACTAAGATGTAGCCAGAAACTGCTGACCCTTTTTCTCTTTGAGAACAGGAATAGAGACCATCACGGATGTACTCAAGTTTTTACAGTACCCTGGGAGAAGTAATTCACCATCATCTATTCCAGCTCTTAAAAAACTTCTGAGAGCTGCTGTACAAGTGGAGGANGGGGGAAAAAAAAGAAAAAAGAGGCCAAGCAAATAGGAACCTCAGTCTAACAAAAACTCACGTAAAAATTAAATAGTTTGTGTTGGAATGGACCTCTAAAGATGATCTAGTACAGTACCCCTGCTATGGGTAGGGACACCTTTCACCAGATCAGGTTGCTCGAAGTCCCATCCAACCTGACCTTGAACACTTCTAGG
>WEIV01010446.1:3060-20618 GCA_013390005.1 Calyptomena viridis | reverse complement strand
TAAATGCATGAGTGCATCTATTTGTTAATTTGTAATTCCCACTTGCCTGACATTTCCATATATTTCACTCACTCATAGTTATTTTGCAGTACATATGCAGTTCCCTGTTACCCAGTTGTCTCCCAGGTAAATTGCAGCATTAAGTGTTTTGGACTTTTCCTACAAAAACGTCACATCACATTACTGAGAAGAATATTTAGAATTTGGAAGAGACCATCTTGTTACAATAATATCACAGCCTGACACATTTTAGGTCTATTTTACTTGACAGCATCTCTTTGGAGAACAAGAATCTACATAGCTTGTAAATGATATTTTGACAGTTGCTAGTTAATCTGCCCATTGAGACCAGTTTCTCCAGGTTACCTCTTTAAAGCAGAAGTCCCCTTTTTACCTCTACATTTTGGGTTGCATTTCTTCTACAGCCACCCATGATATGCACCAAGCTCAACTTACTTGGCATATGTATAAGGTGAGATAGAAGAAAAAGGAGTTGGCTCTGCATAGATAGCTGTGATGAACGGACTTTTCTTGAGATGTTTATAAAGCCAGCCATCATAGGAACATATAACTTTGTAAAACTTTGATCAAAAATACTAGCAATTTTCAGATATTTTTCAAAACTCAGTAAAAACACTGTTTTCTCTGCTTATTAGAGTATTTGGTTTGTGATGAGGTGAATTTTTCTGATACTTTATGTTTGCTGATAACTGCTGCCTCAGTTAAATATAACTAATCAAGTATTGAGTCTTTTAATAGTATTACTTTTTTTTTCCTAATTGACAAACAGAATTACTACAACACTTTTACAGAGACTGTGCTTCAAGGATGCTTGCAAAGAAGTGAGTTTTTCCTCCAATCAATATTAAAAAAATTAATGTATTCTTGTAACACCAAAAATGAACAAAGAAGATTTTAGTCTTGAGGGTGAAGGAATTCACCTTGTTCACTCAAATAAGAAAAGTGCTGGTTACTGAGGAGATACCAAGTGGCATTGATGACCACCTCCCCCATGAGTAATGGAAAATGGAAAATGCTTGTATTAATGGTGCTTTGCAACTGAGGATACAGACATTTGAACTCTTTGTATCAGAAGAGTTCATATCATATGCTGATGAATGCCAAGTGTTTCATATGTTAAGTCTTAGATACGTTATGCCTTATATATATTGCATAAATGGATTGTATGTATGTGTGTACATGTGACACATAAATCACTTAGAATATTCAAGTATTATTTTATGGAGGTAAATCTTTGTGTAGGGGGGTCACTGATGGTTATTTCTTAGGAGTCACAGTGCTTGCTATATTTTTACTCAGACTTAAACAATAAATACTGGCGTTTACAAGACACATGGATGCTGGCATTTGAACTAGGAACTGCATTCAGGCTCAGCACCACTGACAGCTCAAAAAAAATCTGTAGGATTTATGAAGAAAATGCCATTGCTACTTGGAAAAAAACTCGAGAGTGTGCATATGAATCCCTCAATTTGTCACATTCATTAGGGAAGAAAGGGCTGATCTGAGTAGTTTAAATGACTGTGGTGGTTTGAATTTTCTGATTTATAGTAGGCAAAGATCTTAATAGAAATGATCTTTCCGAGAGTTTTTCAGACAGTTTTTCAGAGAGTTCTCCGAGGCTAGAAATAGCATTTATGCTAAAGCCACTCTTGAAGGAATCTGTTCTTTGTGCTCTGTTCAGAATCAACCATCTTTACTGTTATAAATAGGACTCATTCTCTTGAAGGCTAAATATGAAAGAAAAAGCACAAAAGTTTTATATTGGAGAGGGCACTATAAGGAAGGTCACTTTATAGAAAGCATGAAATGTAATTTGGAGAAGAATGCTAATACCAGCTATATCAGATTGTGAGGAAGCTGAAAACAGCATATGTTCTAATATTGTCTTTTATTGATTTTGCTGCCAACATCCCACTTCAACAATGTTACAGCTGCACTTCAGGATTCTTAATGGAGGGGGATGGAGAAAATCAATATACAGAGCTTGCGTCTGCTTCCACTGAAGTCAATGAGAGTTTCATTATTAACTGCAATAAGCAGAGGACAGAGTTCAGACTGTTTCATCACTTTGTGTTTGTTTATTCTTTCCCTTTTTATTTAACCTCCTGGGGTCAATGTGTATTTTTATCCTATGTTTTACAAAAGTCCCATTTAAGTAGGGCAATCCCCTATGAAACTGTAAGTTTACATGTTCAGAAATGATGCTCTGCTTTATGAAACCTAATGAAAAATTATAGCCTATAACCTGAACTGGGAAAGTTACAATAAAATATATAGGATTTGAAATAAATTTTAATAACAAAATCATTTCTTTCTTAAAAATATTTTCATTCAGATATAAAGCAAATAAAAGCAGTTTAGCTTTCACTGACTTGTAAAATATTACTTTCACTGTGCATTGTTTTCTCTATTACAAATAGATGGGATGCACCTGAACTTCTTTTCACTATTATTTTAGTGCTACTTACACAAACTGAAATATGCTAAAATTATCTCCAAGAATTATAAGCATCATCTTCATTCCAACAACATGCTGTTAATTTTGTTCTAGCATGAATGCAAAACATATTTTAACATGCTGTCAGAATGAGACACTAACAATGTCAATAAAATAACACTAAAATAAATGTAAATTTAGATTGCTGTCACAAGTGCCTGCTTGGTTTTGTGAAGATGTTAGGTTGCTATAGCATTTTCCATAGCAACTTTGCATCTTATTACATAAATAATCCCTCAGTGTCCTTAAAGCTTACTAAAAACAGGATTAAATCTATTCTCATATGTAATGATCCTGCATAAAACCTTATCAGTATGAAATACCCAGAAAACGTGATAAAATGTAATCTAGATAATAGTATTCCTGGCAGTTGAAAAGCATCAAAGCACAATGGACTTGTTTTGTAGTAAACAGGACATCTTCCTAAAGCCCGTATTAGGAAATTGCCTTTGAAGTGTCTGTTTCCTCTAACATTTGGAAGTTAGATTAACCCCTTCACTGCTGTGTTCACAGGACCCACACAGACCTTTATCCCAGAGTCTATGTGTTGTACATGATCCAGAGGAACTGTCCCAGTACAAAGCTGTTTTTATTCCCAGGGAAGACAGGCTGGGCAAATACATTTGGCCCTGATTCACCAAGACTTTTCTGCCAAATTCAGCTGCCCGAGAAGCACTACTAGAGCCAAAGGGACTTAAAACCAGGGGCATAAAATTAGGCTCCTGCCCACATGATTCCTGAACTTCAGCCTATTTTAGTAAAAGCTTTGGGAAAAACGGAATGCATTTCATGGCACAAAACTGGAGCCTGCCTGATGATAACAGCTCTAAACTAGCATACTGTGAAAGACACTAGAGCAGACTTTTCCCAGCATAGAAGGAGTAATCATCTTGTGTTGCTTTCCAGTGATCATCCCTGATGGTCCCAGGGAGCAAAACTGATTGTCTGCTATGTCCAGTGCATTTCCATTTGAAGGGAAGTTACTCTGCTCACAGAGCTCAAAGGGGTTGTTCAGCTGTCTTCTCTGGCCAGAGAGGAGACTGTGTCAGTATGATGATGATTCAGAGCTCTGCATTTTAAATACATTCTTTTCTTTGATATTGCTTCTAAAACTTGGTTGGTAGCTTCTGTTAACAGGGTTTATTTTCCTCTTCATATGCCTTTATATGTTTATCATCACAGGGCTGATTATGACAACAGCAGTTGATGCTTTTGAAATGGTACCAATATGTTTGAAGAAAAAAAGTTACACTAGCCCATTAATTCCTAAAGTAAATACATTTTGTTATTTTAAGTTATCTTTATAAGTAAGTATTTAAAAGGAAAATGGGCAAATTATGGGTTTGTTAAATATCAATATCACTTTCACAAAATCTGATTCCAAGAAACTATGAGATGGAGAAGTAACAACAGAAGAGTAAATCAGACTTTTGTTTAAAACAAAATCTCCTAAAACCCCAAAAGGTTAGACTTACAAGAAAGGAAGAGAGAAACATCTGATCCCTGGGATCAGGAGGAAGAAGATCTGACATGAGATCTGCCATGACACTTGTCCGGTTGGGAAAAAAGACCAAAGCTCAACTCCACACAGCTGGGGCTCAGTGATTTCTATTCAAAGTTTTCACAAGCTTTCCTGCCAGTTTAATCCACCTAGAAGACACAGTTTCCATTCCATGTGTGCATCATTGCATTCAGAAAAGCCTTAGAGAAAGCAAAAAGAGGATTGAATTGCAGAGAAAAGATGAATAAGCATCACGCAGATCACTTAGGTGTTGTTTCAGGCTTTCCTTGAATACTTGCCAGGTTTGAAACTTTCAAGATAGACTTACAAACAATATCCCAAAGCTCATTATATGCTGTGTGGACCAGAGCGCAATTTTCAAATACTGACTTCCACAGGGACTTACACTTTTCTGTGAGATCGACTGCTCACTATTCAGCCTGTCTCTTATGGCAAGGGACTTATCTGCTGCTGCAAACAGGACAGATCAGTTCAGGAGAGCACTAATGATCAAGGCTACTGGATCTTTAAGACGGAAGAGCTTCAGTGTTTAAGTTTGGGACCTTTTTTAGGTATGTTTGGAAATCCTGCCACAGAGGATGTCCTTCCTAACTTGCAAAGCAGCACCAATCTTACATGTTCAAACTGGGCTTGCACTACATAACTTGCAATTTATTATTTGTGCACAGTCCCTGAGACGTTATTAAGCTACTTCATCATGGGCAATACAATGGTGGTGAAATGCTCCAGAGGCCCAATAAGTAGGCTATTGCAAGTCTGTTGAGCTTGATAGAGCTCTGTACCAAGGAATTTCTCATTCACCTGGACGGAACAGGCAGCGACTGAAAGAAAGGAAGCATTGTTGCCTGCATCCGATGGTAGAGAACTGACATAACACAAGTTCATTGGTTAGTCCATGCAGGAGGCATGTGGTGGAGCTGGGATTTGGCCTAGAGCTCTGGGATCCCAGGTCAAAAGCCTTAATTACACAACCATCCTTCCTGCATCCCTCTACAAGCACAATGTATTTCATTCTTTTCTGCAGTGCCAGCTGCAGTCTCTTGCTGAAGTTGGAGTTGCTAGAATTAATGGCATGTTGTTGTGAACTGCAAAAGGAAAAGATTAACCCACCTCCCCTTACAGTAAAATTACAGGTGCCTTATAGGCATAAACCAAACTCCAGCTCTTCTCTACAACACACATCTTCACTTCACTAATTCTTAAAATTACTTTGGAGGCTTTTACATGTTGTTCCTTTCTCCCAGTGCCAGCAGGTGGAAGAAGAAGCATCCATAAATCCTGATCATTCTGAAGATTTTTGTATATCCTCTAGACTTTAGCACT
This sequence comes from Calyptomena viridis, assembly GCA_013390005.1. Taxonomy (NCBI): domain Eukaryota; kingdom Metazoa; phylum Chordata; class Aves; order Passeriformes; family Eurylaimidae; genus Calyptomena; species Calyptomena viridis. The sequence continues at coordinate 15,252 of WEIV01010446.1, read as the reverse complement.
GAATCTCTTTTTTCTCCCTTGAGCTAATGCTTCAGTAGCTGCGCCTTGACTTTAAAATGTATTAACTGAGTTGCCAATCATCATTATTATTTTTTCTTAGCAATCTCCCAGCTTTACTTCAGCAATCCTCTTGTCCCTTTCAAACTTCAAAATGCACATTGCAGAAAAATCACGGTTTAAAGGCTGAATTTCAGGAAAAAAAATTAAAAAATCCTAAAGTAATAGCTGATCTCACAGGTGAGATTCACTCATTCTCAGGTCAGCATTGTGCCAGTTTTGCCTGTAATGCAAATGTTTGTGAAACTTGGAGGATCTCCTATAAACCAGGCACATGTGATAGTTCAACCAACTTATTGGATTCTCTAGGGGATTCTTTGGAGTGTCCTTGCACCAGTCTGAGATGCTCCCAAACATAACCAACAAGCCTTCCTTCTCATTGAAGATACAACTCGCACATGATAAAGTAAGGTACTAACTAAACCTGGGGAGAATGACCTGTAAAATACCTGGATTAGCAGCCCTGCAATGTGGACTAGAGGGTGGAAGATGGGTTTAGGAGAATGCAGGCCCCAGTTCTTGTTCCAACTCAGTCACTGAGTCACTGAAATCAGTAAATTAAGTTTGTAGATAACTAAGAAAAGCACAATTTGCAGATGAAAGCAGAGGATTTGAGTCTAGAATGGAATGACACACTTTGCAACAAGACCCTGTTGAGCTGTTCTGCACTGTCACAAGACCAAATCTCCCGAAAAGGAGATAAGTAGATTTCTAATATGCATCATGACTGGATCTCTTGCATGACTTAATATCTAGCATGACTTGAAGAAAAACACAAACTATTCTTAGTAAGAGATTTTTCTTTTTCTACCCCAAATCCCCAGATCTTATTGTGAACTAAGCCCTCAGCTACCTGTAACATTCCTCTATGTCCTGGTTTCAGCTGGGATACAGTTAATTTTCTTCCTAGTAACTGGCACAGTGCTGTGTTTTGGATGAGAATAATGTAGATAACATTCTAATGTTTTAGTTGCTGCTAAACAGTGCTTACTCTAAACCAAAGACTTTTCAGTTTCCAATAGTCTGTCAGTGAGGACATGCACAAGAAGCCGGGAAGGAGCATGGTTGGGACAAGTGACCCAAATTAGTCAAAGTGATATCCACACCACAGAGTTCCTGGTATGCTCAGTATATAAATTAGGGGGATTTGGCCAGGAGGGGCAAATTTCTGCCAGGGAATGGGCTGGGCATTGGTCAGCAGGTGGGGAGCAGTTTTATTGTGTATCACTTCTTTCTCTTGGGCTTTATTTGCATTTTTCTCTCCTTTTCATCACTAGTACTACTACTACTATCGTTATTGTTGTTGTTCTCAGTATATTTTGTTCCACTCTAAAACTGTTCTTATCTCAACCCACAAGTTATTACTTTTTTCTGATTCTTTTCCTCATTCCACTGGGAATGGGGAGCACCTGAGTCATACTTAGTTGCCCGCTGGGTTAAACCACATCACTCTGAAACACAAAGTCCAGCAACTCTAGATAAGCATTCGGGCACTGAATTACTTTTTCACAGCCTCAGGGCTTAGAGGTGTTGCACTGCATTTTCAGATGTTGGGGCTGGAATCCATTCTCTTTTTCTCAGGTTGATGAATAGGTTTCTCCTCAGATGTCCTAGAGGAGAGGTTTCATTCTAACCAGCCTAGCTGTGAGAAGATGTGACACACTCAGAAGAAATTACATTGGGAGACTCCTGAAGCTACATTCCAGCAAGACAGAATGAAGACTTAGGACCCATTCTAACTTGCTGAATTTAATTAAGCCTTCTTGTACTACTGGAGACTTGACCAGGGGAACCATGCGAAAAAGACGTGACACAGGTGTTGAAACCTACGTAAATCTCTTTCACTTTGGGTACGATAACTTCCCTGAAGTTATGATGACTTCCCTGAAGTCTTATTCTTATTGTCAAGAAGGGCAGGCTGAAAAATAATGTCCTCAAGAAAATTGCTGGAATGGCAGATCAGGCAGTCCAGAGCTCTGGAACCATCCAAATCAATTCATCACGTCTCACTGCCTCAGCCACTTTTGGATTTAGATTTTTAAACCTTTATGTATACATGCTGTCCTTGAACTGAAGAGGCATAATACCTTCTTTGTATTATTCAAGTCTTGCTCTTCCCATGGTTAAATATCTAGGCAAACGTTTTAAGAAAAGGGGTAAAAAATAAAGTGCCAATGTTTTCTTACTGTACAGTATTGTTTCTTTGTGATAAAAGACTTTTTTTAAAGACATTCTTTGTAGAACAGAGATTACTGTGAATACAAATAGCTAGTCCAACGAGATGAAGTGGTGGTTCTGGTATGACATACTCAAAAAGAGAGAAAAAAAGAGAAAAAGAGAAGGCAGCTAACACAAATAGTAATTTAAAAAAAATGCTAAAAGAAGGAAGAGTCACTTTTCTGTATATAAAAATAATAGCAAAATAAAAGTCCTTATCTCAGTTTATTTTAATTTAACAATATTTTATACCCAGTAGCTCTTTGGGTTTAACTACAAGTTTCCTCTATTGCCATTGATCGAAGAATTAAATGCATTTGCTTATGTTGAGAGTGTAGTGTGGAAAGAAGAAAGCTGAAACATCAATTTTAGAACTGGATGACTATGTATGCATTAGGATGGATCAATTCCACTGAGATCAAAAGAATGATGAATGCTACAATGAATAATGATGGACAAGTATTTGAGTGGATTCATATTGCTAAGTTTTGATTTAGAATGCAACACAGTACTGTTTTTGCTACTGTTATCACTGAGGGGACTCAAGTGCCCACATTGTAACAGTACAAACAAACTGAAATTATTTTGGATGGAATGCTGTAGAAATCTCAGATATCAAAAATTTTGATAGAAATGTCCTTTTCAATGGAAGAAAACCAAACACACTTTCCAATTTGTGATGCTGCAAAAAGAATGAACAGCATAGCCCTAAGCATGCATATGTTAATACTGGCTGTACAGGTAAGTGTGACAATTCAAAACATTCAAAACAAAATAGAACCTGTTCTGGCATGCAGGCTCTATGTATTTCTGGCTTTACCTTCCTGTTATTAATTCCAATGACTTTCCTCCGTAAGAGTGGACACAGTTAAGGTAAAAAGACTAGATAGTCACAAAAATGGCTGATTGTTAGCAGTTCCTTGTCTGCAGTGACATACTGTCTCAGCTCCAAACACTCCAATAATGTTGTCTGGAAAATTCAAATCCATACAATTAGCCCAACAAAAATTAAGGCTGCTCTTTGCAGGTTTTATTGTTGCATTTTTCTCCCAGGAAAAATACTAAATCTCCCCTCAGATAGATGTCATAGTAAAAAATTCTTTGCTAGAATGACACTCCTTCCTTTGGTCTTTATTTCTGGAGTCATTGACCTTACACAGCATCTTGTCACAGGAGGAGACAAAGAGTTTTTCTCTAGATAAGCTTGAATGCACACTTTTTGACTGGCACAAAAGTACTTGAAACCACCTAATGGATGAAATTCTTTCTTTTCTTAATATGGTGTCTGTATGCAAAGGACTAGAACAGAACTACCCTAAAGGAGACTCTCAGTTTCTTTCCATATTACTCCTTCCTTCTTTATCTTCCTTAAAGTTCACTGCTGGCTGGCAATTTCCAGTCATGCTTTGGCTTCAGCTCCTGTATATTTTCTTTATGTAGATGAGTGTCTAAACAAGCAAACCCCTATTAGCTAGTCATAAATTTATTAGCCAAAGCCAAGAAATAGAGCAAAGCATTCATCCAGATCATGTTACCAGTTAGTAACTCAGGCAGCTTCTGAGCCACGCCTTGGTGTCCATCCTGGATAGCAGTGTATTTGTAGAAGGCTGAAATATTTGCCTTTCTTTATTCACATTACATGTACCCTTGTTCTTTCATTCATGACACCCATCTAGTGAGTGTCAACTCATGCAGAATGTGGTACCATTTGTGCAATAGGTACTCTTAGAAGTGCAGTTATGTAACCAAAAAAACTCAGTTAAAATGGTATGGTGTATTTGTTACAGAGATTAGAGATTATTATGTCTTTGTTGAAAAGAAGGGTAAGGCGTAGAGAATAATGACCAAAGCATAACTTCAATTGGTCTCATAATAAGACATTGTTACAACTATGGAACAAAATGCTGTCATACAAGACTGTTGAATCATAGAATCACGTAACTAACTAGATTGGAAAAGACCTTTGAGATCACCAAGTCCAACCTATGACCTAACACCACCTTATCAACTAAACCATGGCATTAAGGGCCACATCCAGTCTTTTTTTAAACATTTCCAAGGATGGTGACTCTACCACCTCCCTGGGCAGCCCATTCCAATGCCCAGTCACTCTTTCTGTGAAGAATTTTTTTCTGTTGTCTAACCTAAACCTCCCCTGGCGCAGCTTAAGACTGTGTCCTCTTGTTCTGTCACTAGTTGCCTGGGAGAAGAGATCAACCTTTGCCTGGCTACAACCTCCTTTCAGGCAGTTGTAGAGAGCGGTAAGGTCTCCTCTGAGCCTCCTCTTCTCTGGGCTAAACGACCCCAACTCCCTCAGCTGCTCTTCACAGGGCTTGTGCTCCAGACCCCTCACTAGCCTTGTTGCCCTTCTCTGGAAGCATTCAAGCATCTCAACATCTTTCCTAAACTCTGAGAGGCCCAGAACTGGACACAGCACTCAAAGTGCAGCCTCATCAGTGCCAAGTACAGTGGAAGAATTACTTCCCTAGTCCTGCTGCCCACACTATTCCTGATGCAGGCCAGGATACCATTGGTCTTCTTGGCCACCTGGGCACACTACCGGCTCATGTTCAGTCAGCTGTCCACCAGTACCCCCATGTCCCTTTCTGCCTGGCTGCTCTCCAGCCACTCTGTCCCCAGACTGTAGAACTGCAGGGGGTTGTTGTGGCCAAAGTGTAGGACCCATCACTTGGTCTTGTTAAATACCACATTTTTGGATTAAGCTCATCTATCCAGTCTGTCTAGGTCTCTCTGCAGAGCCCTCCTACCCTCTAACAGATTGACACTTGCTCTCAACGTTGTGTCATCTGCAAACTTGCTAATGGTGGACTCAATTCCCTCATCCAGATTACCAATAAAGACATTAAAAAGGACAGGGTTCAACACTGATCCCTGGGGGACACCACTAGTGACTGGCCGCCAGCTGGATGCAGCACCATTCACCACCACTCTCTGGGCCCAGCCATCCAGCCAGCTCTTAACCCAGCGCAGATGCACCTGTCCAAGCCAGGGCTGCCAGCTTTTCCAGGAGTATGCTGTGTAGGACTGTGTCAAAGGCTTTGCTGAAGTCCAGGCAGATACATCCACAGCCTTACCCACATCCATCAGGCAAGTCATAAAAGGAGATTAGGTTGGTTAGGCTATACCTGCCCCTCCTAAATCCATGTGGCTGGGTCTGACGCCTTAGCCATCCTGTAGGTGCTGTGTGATTGCACTCAGGATGATCTGCTCCATAACCTTGCCTGGCACTAAGGTCAGGTTGATAGGCCTGTCATTTCCCATATCCTCTTTCTGGCCCTTCCTGTGGATGAGCGTTATTGGCCAACTTCCAGTCATCTGGGACCTCCCCAGTGAGAATGCAATAAAGAAAAAAGGCTTCCAGCAAAGGGCAGAAATGGAGAATTTTCATCATTATAAAACATTGCAGGTGACAGACACCTCCTAGAGACAGTTATCATTCAAATAACTAATTTATGAGGGTTTAAAATAAGACACTGTCTTATATAATGAGATATTAACATGTTACTTTTCACGTGTAAGCTGTTGTTTGCTTTTAATAAAATTACACTTGTATATACTTGACGTTATAGAGGGATTTGACTTTACCTGAATCATCTACTCTCTGCTTTTTAGTGGGATTGTCACCACTGTCATCATCGGACATTTCCATCTCTTCTTCCCGGCGGATTCCCATGAGCTGTTCACTGTGCGCATTTCGGAGCTCCTAAAACCAAAAATTACCTTTTGTCAGTATTAACTTTCGTAAAGTCATTATGTATTATTTAGTATCTGTTTTTAATACTGCCCTATTTTAATTATACATAATTTTTCATTGTAATCATATTTATTTGTGTATGAATATTTATAACAACAGAAGCACAGGGAATTCTTCCTGTGAAAAAACTGAGTTTATCAAAGGTAAAACTCAGGGAAAACAAGAGGGAAAATGACTTTCCATGTCAAGTGATCTCCAGGTCTGCTCAACATAGGAGAATGCTTTAACAGCAGGGATAATAGTTAAAATGGTGTATAAAGCAGACTGATAAAGACATTGTCAGTCTGCTTAAGGTACAGCTAATTTTTGCTTCCCTCTGCCACTTTGGGTATGATTCATTTGGCCAAATATAGGTGTCTCCACTAAATAAAGTCATACTAACTACACCTTAAAAGTGCCTTGTTCTCTCTGCTGATGGTAAAGGGATCTGAAAGCAGCCAGTGCAGATGGAGCACTCTATATTGTAGGTGCCTAATGCTGGCCAAAGGAATCTCACCCTCTGTCCCTATGCCCAGATTGCCTCAGATTTAAAAGACCCAGTCCCACAACCCTGTCCTGAAAAATCTTTGCATCTTGCTCCAAAATGAGTGCCAGCATGGACAGCTAGGTTTCCGGGTGACCGCTACAAGGGCAGGCAGCCTTGGATATGTCGCTAGGAAAACGATCAGTAGGCACGCAGGCTTTGTTAAGAGTCTAGACAGTCTTTGTTCTGGGTAGAAAAGCTGGCGCGGGTGTAGTGACTGGCTTTTTAATGGCAGCACTGAGAAGATTGAGAGGACTCTATTTTGTCCTAATAATCCTGTCAGGTGTAACACGGGGATGCTGCACTGTGATTAGTGTAGGCTTTGTCCATCCGCAGACAGCTAATTTTTCTGCCAACAAAGAGCTTAATTCCCAAAGAGGTGGTTTGAAATCTTTGAAACAACGCAGAGTCGTGTGGAAGGAGGAGACAGCATTGAGGAGTCTGACAACTGCTCTGTGCAATTAACAGTAAGCTGTCAGAGAGGGACTACATGAAAAAAGGGAAGGCGTTTCTCTTGAGCTGTCCCCTTGGCTCATTGGCAGATCTCAAATGTTCTGAAAAATCTATCTGTGCCCCTTAATGCCAGCAAAGGCAAGGAAGCTAATTAGTGGGTGTTTTACAGGAGAATAATTTCCAATTTTAGAAAAAGTGATTAGAAAAGGTAAATTGTCAACCAGTGTCTCATGAAATCAGAAGCACCTCTGGAAGAACTTGGCAAGCCATTTCTGAATTCCTTATTGGAAAAGGCCATCTGCACCTTTTCCTGCGGACGTATTACTGCATACATGAGCAGACATCCGCTTATAGTTACTCCCTCATTAGAGGACAAATATCCTTGATGCATGAATTTCTACATCATCAGCAAAGTCAATAATTTTCCACGGAGAATGCCTGTGTTTGGTGTTTGAGTTTCTAGCAAAGCTTTCCCAAAATCAGAAAAAAAAAGGAAGGTGATCAAGTAATTAAAAAAATCAGCGAATTATATTATGGTTAGAAAATATTATATAAATCAAAGATACCATTTGGTATATTTCCATCATATTTCATATCTGAAAAACAGGCATTTCCAAAATATATTGGTTTAGACAGAGTCTTCACATGGTTTTGAATTGTTTTAGTTGTCCTCTTAGAAAAACACGCAGTAATAATATTTGAAAAAAGGAATCTGGATTAACATTTCTGTAAAGTCCAACTCTTAGACATTTCAGTTTATTAAATATTTAGAAACAGCAAATGAATGACACACCACATCCCTTTGCAGAAAGTTATTTTAAAAAAGGATGGTCTTAATATAATTAATGTACTAGCAAATAATATTTTCATATTCCTCTAAAAGATAAACATCAACCCCCAACTTCCCAATCTTGAACTGAACAAAGGCTACACACATGAAATATTTGTGAATAAAATGCAAAATACAGTTTGTACCAATAAATTATGCTAACATTTTATTTTAAGTGTCCCATTATTGAAGTAATTTGGTATTCACCATAATAGTACTGATAATAAAGTATTCATTTGGTATTCATGTGGATGCTACATTTAGTGCCATTGGTATTCAACTGTAATTTAGCATTAGTTAATGGACACTTAAAACGTTATCCAAATGATTTATATCACAGCACTTTAGTGTTTCTCAAACTAAGTATACAACACTTATTTTACAAGTGTACTACAAAATAATTAAATAAGTGCACCTTACCTTCTAAAGTTTTTATTCTGAGACAGAGAAAAATCATTTACAGGACTGTGATAGTAATAATCTGTACTACATGAAAGTAAACCAAGTGTATGTAAATTGCTCATATTAGAAAAAAAAAAAAGGAAGAAGAAAGAAAGAAAACAAAGACAGTGGTACTTACTTTTTAAAATACAGGCTCATAGCGTATATACTGAATTAAAAACGAAAGCTGGATGACCAAAACACAGGATGAGGTCTGGCACTTCCTTTGCTGCCACTTGCAGCAAGGGGAGTTAGAATCCCATTTCCTCTCCTTATGATTGTGATAGTCACACATGCACTCTGTGTGGTACTGTGATTACATTTATACTGGCTTCTTTGCAAATGTAATACTTGGAATCAATACAAGTGATGTATATACTTTTTTAAAGATAAACATAAAACAAATATGAAGGAACATGTCACAATTCTGGACTTAGTATGCTTAAGTCATTATTTAGGAAAGAAATGTTCTATTTTATTTTCACTCAAAGTCATCTTATAATGACCATATAAAAAAAAAAGTCTGTGCTATAGAATACTTCTTTGAAAAACAGATCATGATGACTTCTAAAAAGATACTTTTTCAGAAATAATTCTTCATTTTATTCTTAGTTGACAATACTGTTTCTAATTTCACTACTTGAGTTCATTATTTTAGATAGTAAACATAATCTTCCAATGATTTCCTGAATTTTGCATGAAAAATAAAAACACATTGCTCTCTGTCTTAATGTTATTTAATGACTATTATCATAATGAGAGCAATGGGAACAATTCATACTGTAGATGAGACTGTAGACGGCCAGTTGATTAACAGCTAAAATGATAGCTGTAAATATTGCTGAATACACTATGTCCAGCTACAATCACACTCGTTCTGTGTCAATCCAGCTGTGAGTTGATGGATAGAAAGTAAAAATAAAATCACCAACCTCAGAATGCTTTCGCCATATGTCTATGTTCTTTCGCTGGGCTTTCGAGAAATGGTCCCAAGCTTTTTGTCTGGTAGAAGCGTTGAAAACGGCGACAATCTGCTCAACTTTGGTGAACAAGGAAGTCAAACAAGACAAGCAATTTATGTTGTGATCACTATAGAGAAGCAAAGCAAAGACACTAGGAGTCTATGGATGATGTCATTACTGAAACAACATCATCAATATCCATCCAATGATGTGTCTTTTGTACTTACATTGTACCATTGTTGGAGATGTCTCCTTTCAAGTCTGCCTCCATAACTTTAGTCTACACAACTTATAACTATGTGCCAAAAACCATGCATGCAGCTGCTTCCCTCTGATGTCTGCTACAAACCCCTGTGCTGGCACATGCCTTTGCGTGTATGGCTATAGACGTGTGACTATAGAAATAGCACTCGAGACATAAACCTGACATGTGTTCCCCTGCGGCAGCTGTGTACAGATGAGCAGGCTGTACAAACAAAAGTGTAAAAACAAGCAGGGTCTGCTTTGACGGGTGACTATCTGATAATGGGAATTTGTCCGCAGATGGGAAGGGCTAAACCATACATTAACGCTGTATTCTGTGCCTGCAGCTGCTGCTTCTATATAATATAAATGGGCTCACCTGTGGTAGATCATTCTGTCCTATGTCCATGGCCTATGTATGGTTACATACATGAACACACACATTTGTTTTTTGGGATAAGATGAAGAAGAGGTGTGAAATGGTCTTCCTTCATTCAATTCTAATGAATTTGTTCTGAACCCAAATATCAATATTTAGGTCAATTATCTAGGACAATTAAGATCCTTAAGTTTTTAGCTATTTGTGCATGTCAGTTGTAAAAGCTTTTCTCTCAATACTCTTGTTTCTCTTCACGTCAGTTAGAAGCAACATTGTCCTTCCACAACAGTGACCTGCCCAAAAATGATTTGGCCAACATTTAAGTTGCCTTGACCCCAGCACAATTAATTGGAGGACCACCAAGAAATTCAGATTTTCTACAAATGACCTGACTGTGCTCCTGAATGAGCAGCTGTGCCAAGTTACGAAAAACTGAAAAATGCTTCAACTCTTTGACAAGGTTCTTGGCTACTTATCTCTTTAGATTCCTGGCATGAAACGATGTCCCCTGTTTTATAAAGTTGCAGCTTGCAGCATCTCCTGCCCCTCTCCCTGTAAAATAGTGGCAGGAGTGCTGTAGTGCCCCCTAATCTGGTTCCCCAAGGTGATGGATATCTGCTCTCTTTCTTCCAGTTGGTCTGAGATGCAGAGAATCTTATTATACATAACAATCTATACTTCCTAAAATGGTGAGCTCATCTACTAAAGCAGTTATGTATCTTTCACCTCCAGATCTGAAAATTAAGCTCATTCAGTTTAACAGGAGCATATTTATTCTATTTTCTGTTTTTTTACCACTTTTGTTGGCTCCTTTCAGATTGGGAAGATTACAACAATTTGAATAATCACATACGGAAGTCTTTCTTTCAGAGATGATTTACCTTCTAAAGTCATAGAAAATAAATGCAGTTGATTTTCCTTTAAATTAATACATATATGTAGTTTATATAAAGAAAGTGCCTCAAAACTACTGTGATGATCTGATCCATTTATAATCCATTCAAGTTTTAAAGGTAGATGTGATAATTTCAACCCATTAGAACTTCCTTGGACTGAAGAGTGGATGTATCAAGAAAGTTACGCTGTGTATATTTATTCAATTAATTTGGAAAGAATGAAAATGGTAAAGCACTCCATTATTATGTGTATAGAAACTGCGGCTAGAATTTAATTACTATCATTGCATCGATGACCCAGGTGCTCAGAAAATTTTGCTTAATTAACAATCTGTTTTCAGTTTGCAAATGGAAATTCAAGTAGAAAAGACTCACAAAGATACAAGGAAGAGCTGGTTTGCCATTTTCCACTAATAAGTATTAATAAGATTATTTGAATTTTGAAAAACATTTGAACTTTGAAGTGTTTAATTTCCATTATGTGAACAGGTGCTAAGATTTATCAAAAGTCATTATCTGATCATTTCAGAAACTCTCCTCAATGGAAACAAAAGCTAGGAAGATGTCAAAGACTTTTTCTTGTATAACTGCAGGTGATAAAGTGAAGAGAAGAAGCAGCTCCTTCACTTACTTACCTTTTAGGAATTAAAAAAACTATAGGACGTAGGATAGCCTGAGTAGGACATGCTAAAAATCAAGGCATTTAAGGAAACTTCATCAAACATACAGCTAGGGATAATAAAAGACGGAAATGTAGAGTATTTATTAGTATATATTAGTATGTATCAAAGACCAACATTTGACAGTATTCAAAGAAGGTGTCAATGTATGTACAGCCATTTCAATAGTCACAGCTATCTAGGCTATGAAGTATTGCAACACAGGTAACACCCAACAGAAAAGGTCTCCAAGCATTATATTAGAGCTAAAGGGCAGTCAAGGACATGCTTTGATAGTACAAGAAAGTGTCTTAATGTCTTTTTCTGCTGCATCAAAATCCTGAATTCACATGTTATGAGATGGCAATTCAATACAAATCCGTTCTGCCAGTTCACATTTGTTCGTGTTGCACCAACATTCATTTGTTTTTCCATAGACACCCCGGAAGCCTAAAGCTGGGATAATGCCTGGGCTCTGGGTAATTGGAAGATAAGACAGTGTAAGACACATTTGATCAGGATCAAATGTGTATGTGTAAGTCATCCAGCAGCACATAGCCCATAAGGATGGTAGATTCATTGCTAAGAGGAAGCCATGAGATGTTTGTATTATCTGAGAAAATCTCCAGTTAACTCATTTTTTGTATTTTTCTTGGTAAGGCTTGGCCAAAGAGAGGCCCCAAATTTTGGGCTGATATCTGAAGAATCTGAGTGAAACAGCTGTTCCCAGTCTTGCTGGTGACCATGGTTTTCAAATT
>WEIV01010444.1:1939-19086 GCA_013390005.1 Calyptomena viridis | reverse complement strand
CCCAGTGTTTCAAAGCTTGGAAAACTTCATTTAAAAATAATTTAATAGCTGATCTTTATAACGAATAAAGTTTGAGCTCATATGTCTCGTGAGATTTATCCACATACAAGTGTAAAGTAATAAAAAAACCCACGAGAAGATAAACTAGACATAGTTTACACTGAAAAATCTTGATAAGGATTGTGTACACATGCATGTCTGCTCATTGTACATAAGATGCATTAATATATATTAATAGATAAGATTGCATATCTAAGTAATATATATTAATATATATGGTTGCATATCGATGTAATGTATATAATGTACTCCTGCAATATGTAAGTAAACGCTAGACATTAATAATAACTGACATGAGAAGTTTTAATGGGTTTCCCTACAATACAGCCTAACAGAACTCCTGCTGCAGACAATTCTTCCTTTCCCCCTATATAAGACAAGTTTGAGAGCTGACCTTTAAATTATGCACATGGAGAAGTGGCTGGAGGCATTTTGTCAGGTTTCCCTCTGGTGACCACAAGCATCATCATTGTTACTTTGCCTCATGTATTTTGGTATTTAAAATCAGACTAACTGGAAAAAAATCTGATGTAAATGTAAATACTGTCCCTTTTGTAGATAGCTCATTTGCAGTATAGCCACAGGAAAAGGGAGAAGAAAATTCATAAAAGAATAACAGCAAAAGTTCACTGGTATAAAAAAACCCAACCTATGACATATAGTGCAGTCTTCGCACAGCCCAAACTGTTCACTTCTGTGGAAGCTTTGCCTGCATAATTGATGGCCAAAATTCTAATCCAAACTTTTAAAGATAGTATTTGTTGTCTTTGTTAACATACGAAAATACTACTAGTACTACTAAACATAAAACCAAACCTTGCCAAACTCATGAGCCCTAATTATAGTACTATTAACTGCCTGAGGACATGCATTAGAATTAAGATGGCAGTAAGTGTTCTACAAGCTGAAAAATTTCACAGCCAGAAACTACAAGTAGATTATTTTTCTTCTTATATAACCTTTTCTTTCCTAGTTAATGGAACAGTTACTTCTGTTAAATAATCATAGCTAATGCTTATAAAAATTGTACAGTGCCCTGATGACGCTAAGACAAGATGCTAATTAGAGGAAAATAAAACTACTCAAGTAGCTTTGTATTGCTTGAGAATCTGGTAGAAGAAAAAGATCATGACACATCCATAGAAACGTTTACAAGTCCATGGAGTGTTCATCATCTAGAAGATAGGATGTACTATTAAAATTTTGTGAATTCTAGCTGCCTCTTTGACCATATAACTGTAAACCTAAAAGCAGGTGTCAACAACTGGTAGTGCCCACTCACACTCTGACTCCAAGCTGGTTGTGTTTGCCCTTCAAAGGGGAGATCCACTGCTATTTCTGTCAATGGAGTTTGATTTGCATTTGTGGGAGCTGGGTGAGGCTCTCCTCCATGGGAAGAAGCTGGGTCACTCTTGCTGTGAATGCGCTGGGTGCATCTTGCAAAGCAGGTGCTCCCTGACAAAAGCAACTCTCAGCCTCTGTGGTGGGAAGCAGCAAGTGTCCCCGGCCTGAGGGGCTGGTGGGGTGAGGGCTGCAGAGGCTGTGATAGTCCCTCACAAGCCCTCCTGCACTGCCTTGCTTAGAAATGAAAAATTGGAGGAGAAGATGGGAGGGACTGGACACCAGTGAAAGGCCAGGGATGGGATTTACTCTTAAGAGCACTTGACCCTGCTGGTGATTGTACTTATACCCTCCCTGGAAGGACAGCTTTTTCTCCTACAGAATTACTCTCCAGTGCAAATAAGAACAGAATCCAGCTCCTTCCTATTTGGTTCCCCCACTCCAAGCAGAGGCCTGCAGAGTGGTGCTGGTTACATTTAACCCTTACAGGTACACAGTGATCATTTAGAAGACTGAGTTACATGCACTTTTCGGAGACGCCACCATGGGCTCTGGCTGAGCAAGGGCGGAATCCTCCCCCTGACTCAGAGCACACAGGACTTTGGAGAGTTTCAAAGATTTAGACCTGCTTTTTCTGGGCCCCGCTTAGTGAATCTCTCCTGGTATATTTGTGACATGGCACACGTGTAAGTGCATATTGGAGCTATGGTGACAAGCTATGGCTCTGCTATTCCACCAATCTGTTTCTCATATCTACATCATTTAGGAAACCTACCCATACCAGACTTTCGGAAAACACAAAAATGACACTTTGTCTAAATATCACAGATAAGTGTCTTATTTTCCCTTCCCCCTGGGTTGTATCCTTTCAACCTTATCTGAGTGACCACACTTCAGAAACATGAGATGTATAATTATTTTGAGAAGAGGGAACCAGAGGGTCGCTCCCAGGCAGCCAGAAAGAGCAACAGTTTGAGCAAAGCCCAAGAGACCAAGGGCCGGCAAGGAAGCTGAACTTGCCAACTTTTCCCTGTGTCTAGAGGCAGAGCTGTGCAGAAGTGCGCCCCAGACCTGTAGAGAAGCATTAGAGGGGCTTTGGCTTTGAATTCTCTGTGGCTTTGCTGGGATCATCCCTCCTGGCCCAGGTATGATCTGACCCTGATCACAGCCATGTCCAACAGCCCAGGAGCGTCCTGTGCCCTCTGTTTATTGTGGATGGGATACCCTGACAACACTGCCAGAAGGATGATAAGACTCCCTCCAAGGAGAGGCACCAGAAGCCCATCCCAAAGTGGGGCTGCCACCAGGCACAGCTGTCCAGAAGGCAGGAGGTTGTGGGCCTGGTGGTGTGATTCATGGGGCATTAGTTCTCCAGTCACACATTTGCAGCCCAGTAAATCCCTATGCAGTGTTAGGCATGGTTTTTGTGTGGTTAAGTTTAGAGCAGTTGAAGAGGGTGTCCTCGTGGGCAGCTGCCTGGCACACAGCTGGGTCCAAGGTGAGGTGGGAGCCCTTTCCCTGGAGAAGCAGCAGCTCCACCCAGAAGATAAAGATCAGCTATGCTTGAGGCTATTTCCTGCAGCTGTTACTGCACCCTCCTTCCCCACAGCTCCAAAGCCTCCCTTGATGGCAAGGTGCCCATATCACACCCAGCATCAGGGTGAGCTCCTTGCCTGCCCTGTGACAATGCATTTTGGGGCAAGAGGGGAGAGCGTGCCCTGGTTCTGCATGCAGGTCAAAGATCCCTTCTTTTGTCTTGCCAGGAACTGCTGTGCTGAGGTACAACCTTGCAAAACCCTGGGCTGGAACCTGCAGCACTGCTGGGCTGGCTTGTGAAGAGCCTTCTGCTTCATGAAGGGGAAGTTTTCCTTGGTAAGCCTTCTCCAGCCCTTCTTGGCCCCAGTCCTGACCAGGGCACAGGCTGATGGGACAGGGGATGCTTTTGCCCTGGCAAAGGAAAGATACCTCACTCCAGGTGTGTGGTGAGAGATGGAATGGCCTGAGATAGGAAATGTGAAGAGAAGGGCAGGGAGGTGGTGGGGAGATGCACCCACTAGGGCTTGGACACATTCCTCCCAGCCTTAGACAGCCCAGGACAGTTGGCTGTGCAATGTCCCTTGTGCTTGCAAGCCAGAGAAACCCATGCCTGATGGCTTTCTGAAGGGAAGTGGGTGCTCTTTCCATATGCTACTGAAAGTATTCCCTTCTTTGCTGCTCTGAAGTCTTGACTGACTTTTGTTATCCAGCCCATCCCCATGGAGTGAGGATATATCTTCATTTTTAGCTATAAAAAGGAAACTGCAGATGACAGAAACTACATACATTACAGAAAAGACATAAAAACATTCCCGAGGTTTTCTTCAAAAGAAATAATCAGGCCAGAAGCAATTTAAAACTAATTTTTGCAAATGTTTATACATGCACACACAGAAAATTTCAGTTATTATCAACTGTTAATTATGCAATTATATATTTGACAATGGCACTATCTATAGAGAAAAATTGTTATTCAATGAATCATCATATGTTTTACATTGTATAATAACAATTCTATCTTGCCTAAATACATATGCAAATTAATAAGTTTTGGCTTGTCCAATTGTAGTGGTTTTTCCAGTTTGGGCAGCCGCAAATCTAATATACTTATGCAGTGTCTTCAAAACAGTTAGAAAACTGTTACTTACCAACTGATGTAAGTCCATGCTTTATAGATTCCTGTATGATGGCTGTGTGGGAACCAGAAGACATTATTAGGTGTAAATATACCGTGCCCTTGGGTACAAGGTGTACAGCATTGAGTGCAGAAGAGGTGCAGCCTGTAAACTTTTCTGGCCTTGAGACCCAGGCTATAATAGCCTTCAGTGAAAGTCGGCGTGATGAACAACAACAAAAAATATCCAAGAATTCAGAAAGTAACAAGCATGGCTTTGAGTGGACTCTGTACTTTTTCCAGCATTAGTGACCTGCTGTAAACCATGTATCCCATTTCATGATAGTCTCTAATCAGAAGCATTGGGACTTGTGATAGGTTTGGCATCGTCACGTGATTTTGTACAGCTTGATAAGAGACCCTGTTATAAAGTGACAGCAAAAGAGATAAGAACTGCTGGCAGATAATGGCAGAGAAATGATTAACCTAGAGTGGAGAGGTGCTATGAAGCCCAGAGAGTGTAAGGTTGTAAAGTTGTGGGGTCATAAGATCATACTGAGAGGATGAAAAGCCATACCAACACAAGTGTAATGACTATAAACTCAGACTTGTGACCTGTCTTCTTGATGTCATCACCTCTTTGCACAGTGGACAGCAAGCATGGTTGTTTTGGCTTCTGTAAACATTCTTTGGATGGCAAAACAATCAAGCATTAATTCCTTAAGAGAAGCTTCTGAATGCACCGGGGATTCTGTACTCTGACTAACAGCACCAACAGATCTCTGCTAATGCTTTGTCAGACAAAACCATTTTGTTGCCCCAGTCCTCAGGCTGGAGACTAGCTCTGGGTTGTAGCCATTTAGCTGAAAGCATACATGACTTTCTCACTGAAGAGCCTTACAGCATGGTTAAACATTGATATCCCAGGATTAGGATACGTAGACAGTATTGCGCTCACTACTGAGGTTGGAAGGTACAACACCTATTCACAGCATGTCAAATGGCTGTCAAGGGTTTTGCTTTAACTAATTTTTACAAGGGTAGCTGTGCAGATAACTGGGTGATCTTTCAGCTCAGCTGTGAGTGGGTCAGGTTCTGCTTTCATCCCCGCCAGAGGAAAGGCAGGACATGCTGGGTCCCAGGGTGATGCTGTGCTGCATTTACAGCAGCTCGAGAACAATGTGCCCTCCTGCACTGCAGTGCCACCGACAGCCCTGGCAGCTCTAGCCCAACAGATTAAGCCTGCACACACTTCGTGAGAGCATACTCAAGCCTGAATAATCATATGATATTTGATATTTCAAGTCTCTTGAAAAATAGAGTGAAACTATTCCACTGTGGGCTAGATCTGAAGCCTCTTGAAGTCAGTGGAAGTTTTTTTCTCTTTAAATTCGCAGAGGGCTGTAAAGCAGCACATGCTTTTCTATATACTTTGTCATGATGGTTAAGCTTTGATGATACAGTGTCAGACAGGTTACTTCATGCTCAGACTGAACTGCTTCTCTCAGCTAGAATGCAGCTCGAGAGCTGGCCTAAAAATGGGGTTGATGTGGCAAACCATGCAGTGATTGGGCCTTACAGCCAGGACCCCTGAATTAGTACTTGGTCTGTGCAGTATTGCTTTCCTCTAGAACTCCTAGTAGTAAGGTAGTAAGGCTGTAGAGGAAAGGCCTGATTTCCCAATTCTTATCTTCATATTTATTGCAGGAAAAATTAATTTACAAATCTGGTTAAACAGGTATTATGATTGTTTTTTTCAGGGTCGCTGGTATTTTTTATCTGTTTAGGCTGAGTGAAAACTGGAAGTCAGCTTTTACAATGGATTTCGTATAAACCTAAATTGGACTCAGTGTCTGTTTTAATTCATTTGGTCATCAAATAGATTTTTGATTGTATTAATAAAAAATGAAAAGAAATATGTATTCTATCAGAAAAGGCATGTCTTTGGGGACTGGACATAAAATAAATGAGAAATGCTGCAAAGGATACTCTGGTTAGAAACTTTCCCCTCTGTCATCAGAGATGCTGGAGGACTGTTGGCCCATCTTCAAGAGTCTCTATAAAAAAATCTGCAGTATGTGGGGAAGGGAGATATTAAATCATAAGAAATATAAAGAAACTTAATGCTTTTGGCTTCAAACACTCTAATTCCTTTCCTTTTTTGCATCAGTATCAAATGTCAGGGTCACTGAAAAATGTTCTATTTTTCCCTTTCTGATACTTTGTCTCCATGGATAGAGGAATGTATGCCAGGTGCATAACCAGACAGACTTTCTTTGCTTGTCTTTATATGCAGTCCAGTAGGGGAAAAGAAACTCATAGGGAAACTCCAGCACAACCTATATCAGCCTATAATCCAGCAGCTCGATGTGTTTAGCAGTGATACCTTTGGACCCCAGCTGAAACCAATACATAAGGATATGGATAAGGAGGCATAGGAGTTGTACCACTGAAGTTAAGTACCTGAGTTTATGGCTGAATACTTTGCTCGATCAGGAATTTTGAAGTGTAGCTTTTCATGTGTAAGTCCCTGGTAAGGCAGCCACTCACCTTACTCTGAACAGCTTCTCCTAATTGTTGTTGAAACATCATAAACCCATCTGGTATCTGTGCTTTGCAGTACTCCTCCCCCACCACACTTTTTTCTTTTGTTGTTTTTCCTTCCCTTGTTTTCATCTTGAGTGGATGAGACAAGGCTTTCAAAGGTAATTTTATTATTTCAAACATGCTTTTCTGTCTCAGGACTTTCAGGAAGATAATTAATTGATAAACTTTTAGTATCTTTTTTGTTTAGCCAGTTCTTGTATGATGAAATTGTCCCTTGTTTGTCCCTCAGACAAATGTCCCTCAAAGAAACTGTACCTGATTTCAAAAGCTTGGCTACAAGCCTCTTTTGACTCTTGCACATCAAATTATTTTGCAACCATTTGCCACAATAATGGAGTCAGAAAGAGTTTCTCCTCTTCTGGGCATTTCCACAAGTGGCATTTCATTTGGCCATGTAAGGATGTTAAAAAACAAGCTCTGAAAAAGGACTGATGAATTAACAGTGACCTTTTCAAAGAATTTTAATCCCAACTTGTATATCTTGGTGTAACTTTAGTGAGGTCAGTCACAATTTTTAATTTTCCTGTAACTTTCTGGATATTGCCTATCTGTATTCAATATGTCCCTTGTCATCTTTCTCTTCCATCTCAAGGTATTGTCATTTTTATTATCCATACATCTCAGAAAAGGTGTGTGTTCAGCACAGCACACATCAAATGGTGGACATGATCCTCATTCTGCTGAAAGTTCAGGCCACACGTGGCATTGATCCTGGCGTGGTGCCTACCAGGGTCTGGTCCTCAGAGGAGTCCAGTTGGTTTCAGCTGGAGGATTGCTTAGGTAGAAAGAGATTTGAAAACTCTGCTCTTTGATCTAGAAATCACTCTTTAAAAACTTTTCTCCATTTCAGTCATTCCAATATTCCTCCTGATCTATCACAGACATTTAAAATTCTTTTGGATGCTTCAGTGTATTTTTTTCACTTTCATGAATTTTGTATTATTTCACATGTGCAAAACCAAGGCATTAAAATACAGTTTTATGTCTTTTTCCCCAGTAGTTCTGTAAAGGAAATTAGGAGAATCTGCTCTATCTGGTGATCTTTACCCTTTGGGTTTTTCAATAAAATAATTATTATGGTACTGAAATTGAAGGTCTCATTTATTAAGTGATTTCCATCAGTTGATTCTCAATTCCTGTTTGGCCTTGTGGTATGACTCCACCATTAAATATCTTTTTAGTTTTGTTTTCTTACTTGTATATGTTTTACAAATTATATTTATCACCTCAGTAGAATGCAATGGCATTAGAATAAATTTCAGCATATGCTACTCCTTTCCTCGGGATTTTCAGCATATTGAAATGAACTCTGGTGAGAAGAAGGACGGTACCTTCTTTGTGGGTGTCAAAATATGAACTGTTTTCCTTGATTACATCAATCACTATATATTAGTCTCCCATGTTCTGTTCTCTGTTTGGATAGACACAATTTTATATAAACTGTACATGGAAAAGAATAATGAATTGTAGGAATTATAAAATGGCTTCCCGTGGCTTTTCCCTAATAATTAGTTACAAATATTATTCCAGTAAATATTTCTGCTAATAAATTAATGTCCAGATGAGGAGATAAATGCAGACATGTGTGAGCACTTGTTTTAGGTTAAATGAGTAATCAGGTAACTTCCTAGAAGGAAAACGCAGTTCTGTGCAGATGGAAACATACAGTTGTGGATCATAAAAGTCCTCTTTTAGCCTTAACTGAAGGAGTAGCATGAGCTTTGGTGGGACCCAGATTTAGTGCTAGCTCTCTGTACAGAAGAAATAAAACTCTTTTGTGGTGTGAGGAGACCTATCCAGCATAGTCTGCCTACTATGTAAGTAGCTTCTATTTTAATTTCTTGTACATCTCCTTTTCTTCACTAATCTAACTTATTGGCATACAAAGAGAAATGTTATTAAATAGTTATGGACCTTTCCAAAGCTTATCTAGAGATATTTTCTAGAAATAGGAGCAGAGTGTTTGACTTTGTGAGAAAAGAACAGATTTCTGTGAAAGAGGCAGGAGGAAATTAATTCCACATATGTAGCAGTAACAGGTGCTGTGAACTCATCCATCATCTCACATAGCACTCAGGAGCAGACAACAGTTTCTTCATAGAACACTATTACTAAAATATCAGGAATTTATTACTTTGTGAGGAGGAGAGGAGAAAAAGGTAGGAAGGAGTTTTAAAGTGCATCTTACGTGGAATTTAAAATCTTCTGAACTTGGTATCTAGCTTATCTGTTCTTTTTCCAAGATGTGTACATATGTACAGGACTGCCTGTTTCCATCCCAATCCACCCACTCCAAAAACCTCCAAAAACCTCAGCTTGAGGCAGGATGGAAATACAAGGAACCTAAATTCTCAAAGACCCTGAGTGTTCTGATGAGTTTCTGATTAATTTCTGCTCTTGAAGGAAGCTGCATGTGTGTTACACCACACAGAGGTTGGCTTTGCCTGAGCCCATGGAGCAAGCACAAGCTGAATGCTAATGGAAGGTGAAAGACTGGCAAAAGCAAGCAGGTCAGCCTGGCATTTCATGTCTGAGCAGAGGGGATCTTACTGAAACTCATTTAATGAAGCAGGAATAGAAGGATGTCTAGAGGCTGATGAACTGCAGAACCACATGTAACACATGTTTAATGGGCTACATTCGAGATGGAGAAAGGAGAAATCAAGGCTTAGTGATCAAGTGGTAGGTCAGATCTGATGCAGAGGAGTGCCCCCACTTCTTTCTTTCTTCCCAGTGAGCAAGTGCATTGTTTACCAAATTCCAAACTGATTTCATTGGGAAGGACACTGGGCAAGAGACAAAAGTGGGGTAAAGGCCATTCACAAATAAGGATTTCTGATCATTTTATTAATAACTGTGAGAAATGTAGCACCTGGCAGGAGAGATAAGTGAATTTTCCTAAGCTGTTATAGGCAGGTAAATATTGTTCTGGTTTATGGTACTAATAATTAAACAGAACACTGGTCTTTCTCCTGGCAATTTAAAATTTAAGGTGGTTGGTTTCTGGAGGCATATGCCAAAATCTGAACAACAGAAACTACTTTAGATGTAAGTTTCATATTAAAGGGTTGTATATATTCTGTCCAATGGATATATTCAGAAACACATATAGCACTGAAGAAACAGTTTTTTCATTGTCTTCCAAGTCATCTGAGCACCGCTCTTGCTAAATATTGCAGTTCTTAAAAAACAAACCAAGTAGACTTCAGATCCGAGAAATACTTAATTCCTTCAAGAACATGGTCTCCCTGGTGCAGTTATATGAATAATAGATTAGTATAACATTAATTAATATGTTTATATCCTTTTATACAATGTGCTCACAGTTTGTTAAACAGTATTATTTTGTATGCTTAGATCACACTAAAAAAAAGGCAGATGACCCTTAAATTAGAGCACCTGTGTTTCTGGGGAAAGCAGTAGCACCTGGGATTTCCCATAAATCCTGACTTTCAGGGACCAGCTTTAAATTAGACTGTTAATGCATTTGCAGTGGCATGCAAATTTTTAGCTCCTGTACAGACATTCTTTTTGTATAGTGCCTAGACCAAGTTCTTTGTCTCACACTAGGGCTTCTGGGTACTTCTACCACACCTGGAAATACGAACAGATGTTCTTGTATTAGCTGTAAACTCATGTTATTCTCATCCCAAAATTGTTAGTCAGTCTTTCCTCTGGTCACCACTGCCTACCCTTCCATTAGATGGAAATGCTTTTCAGACAACAGTGTGTACAGTGGAGTCCTGATCATGACCTCTGGAAAATACTGTACTACAAAGATATATATCCACAGTAAGAGATCTTTAATAAAGCAATAGTAGGATGATAAAAAGGAGAAACCTTTGTCAGGGCCCCCCATCACTAACGGGCCTCAATGCCCCTGATCATTTTCACCTGGGCCCTCACTCACACCCTCCCTGCCCATTGGGCCACCTGCTCATTTAAGCTGCAGCTGGTAACACAGCCCCTCCCTTGGGCTGTGCTGGAGGGGGACTCATTCTCAAGTTATTCTTCGGATTTTTTGGCTTGCCTTCAGACCATGGCTGATTTAATTGCTTTCCCCCCAAATCACTGGAACATTGATAGAGTTTGGCACTACTCTGCTTGGTCAGCTCCTCTGCTGTGGGACTGTACTCCATTGGTGAGTTTCCTACCTACTCTATGTTCTTGCTGCCTTTAGTGGTCAGCTCCTCTGCTGTGGGACTGTACTCCATTGGTGAGTTTCCTACCTACTCTATGTTCTTGCTGCCTTTAGCTCCCGGTTTGCCTCCTTTTCAGATACAACTGGGCTTTGGTTTCCCCTGACAGCTTTTGAAGGTGCTTTCCTCATCCCTTCCTGTAAACTGACAAACACCTACTTCTGTAATGTTGCACAGGGACTTCCTGGGGGCTTGAATGTGCTTTTCAGTTAGAATGTGGAAGCTTTTCAGAGAGCAGTTTGATTTTCTAGGATTCTTCCTATCGACATATGTTTTCTTTTTGTTTTCGGGTTTTTTTTTTTTTTCCTTTAATAAGAGGAGGAAGGGTTTTACTTATATTTTACAATAAAGGACAGCTGAGAAGACCATGCTCTTTCCCTTTGGTAATGCTTGGACAGGATACAACTGACCTTCACAAGATTTTGCTTATGAAAATCTTGTACCAGCTCCAAACTGGATGGTTGCTCTGTGGGTGCTTAGCCCTTACTAGTTGATCACTAGTGTTTCTCGAGAGGAATGTGCACTTGATCAAGTAAGAAGTCAGGGCCAGGATGTGTAGTGTGCAGCTCAAGCACGTTTTAGAAAAACAACACCTGTGCCTTGTTTTACCATTAACTTCCTGCCGTGTTTGACACTCGTGCCTCAGTTGATGGGAGGTAATGGATGAACAATAGTTATTGATTTTTCATTTCATATTAACGGCATGGCAAGTTCTGAATCTGATAGTGAGGTTAGGATGCTACTGTAGGCATTCCTAATTGGTTGTGAAAGAACTCTACTTGCCTTCTTTGGACAGATACCTTGTGTTTCAAGAAGCTGTATAGAATTCTCTCATTAAGGAAAGAGAATTTCACAAACTATAAAATATATACAAGAATATCATGGTTTTCTGACTTGGAGCAAACATCCTTTAAGCTTAAAATAAATAAATGTTTATCAATTATTTACCCAAAGCACACTGAGAGAAATGGCAAACACTGAATGACAGAAGAGGGATGGAACTGAGTGGAAGTTCTTTCTGACTCAAGATCAATGTTCAGGCAAACACAGAAGGACACTGACTTCACTTGGTGGAGATTTCAACCAGCTCTATAATTTTCTTTATTAAAAGAAATAATGAACTAGAGTTTCTAACTTATCCTGGTCAGAACTGTTTTAGCCAAGACACTGGCACAGTAGTTGTATAAAATGTTGAGAAGGGACAAGATCTGAGACTTTATTATTTTGAAGCTTTAAAAGTTTGGAAAATTTTTGTGATTTTGCAACAAACTCTTGGATTTTGGCTGGAAGTCAAGCAAAATGTTTGTATTTTTTCTCCTATATTATCAGCAGGCTTAAGAAACTAACAGAATTCAAATGAAAATTGATGTTGCTTACAATGTTTCCACAACATGAATAAAAGCACATGTTGTTACTTCAAGCACAAAACTTTTAATCTTTTGTTTCTCATTCTATTGCTGTCTGATTTTATTGCCCTTGCCTTTTGGCTTTAGATCTAATTTTTTTCTCTTTACTTGGTCTTTCACTGTCTCAGGTTGTGGTCAGATTTCCTCTGGCTGATGTTTCCCATATATGTCTGAAATCTTGTCTTGGCACCTGCTCTGAGAGTATTCTGAAATACAGATGTTGAATATGTTCCTAGGTTGAACATATTTTGCTGTTTGCAGTAATAGCACTGCT
Organism: Calyptomena viridis; assembly: GCA_013390005.1. Taxonomy (NCBI): domain Eukaryota; kingdom Metazoa; phylum Chordata; class Aves; order Passeriformes; family Eurylaimidae; genus Calyptomena; species Calyptomena viridis. Next base: position 6,549 of record WEIV01010444.1, on the reverse strand, counting down.
GCTGTTACTAGAAATGATTATATAAAAAAAAATTACAGTAAATATTCTACATATGCAACACTAAAATGGCAGACAACCCTAATAACCTAAGGCTGCACTCTTGCACTCTAGTCTTTGGAAAAATAAGGATTGCTTTTAACCTTTGAATTTGTATTATATTTCTTCACCTACATTGGTAGCATTTGCCTCAATTGTAGTATGGCATTTGATTCCCTATGTCTCTTTTTCTTCTGGAAAGCTGGAATCCACAATGTTGTTTCAATTTCCAAGTCCCTCTGACTACTCTGGATGCTGGGGGCTGTTAGGACTCCATTCCTGAGCTGGCCTATGTGAAAGCAAGGAGGTTTCTTTAATCAGAACAGTTTGTGAAGCTACAGCCTCAGTGATTTGCGAAAAGGTCCTGTCCTGTTTGAAAAAACCCCAATGACCAACCAACTCAAACCCCCAAACACCACAGCGAGTGTTTAAAAGCTTTGTCTCTGGTGCTTTACAATAGATTCTTATGGGATTTGAAACTAATCCTGAACCTGTTGCAAAATGTTGTTGAGAAAGGCTCCAGCCCAGACGACCATGTCAATATGTCTAACTGCCTCATACACGGGAGGTAACTCTGTTGATAACTTCAAAAGTGAATATACACTTATTAAGTAGTCTACTGAGCCCAGTTTTATAAAAAAACCCTATGATCCCACCACAGTATATTGCAGTTTGACCAACCTGTGCAAAATCTAAGCATCCCAGAATTATCACAGCTATTTTTTGTTTGATTCTGCCAAACTATCTTTGACCTGACTAGAAAATATGAGTGAAACGTGTTAAAATGAAACCCCAGAGAAAATGAAGTCTTCCATGAAAGACCTCGGCATGCACAGGGAAATTGAGACCTGGCAGAATTTCATAGGTTGGACCTCAAAGCCTGCAGCTTTCTGCTTATGGAAGGTAAAAAGAACCATGTTTAAAGCAGACAGACCAAAGTGGCTGGCTAGTGAAGGAGGTGATCCTCACTTTATCTTATTTGATTTCATTGCTCACAATGTTGAAAGCTGTCTGCAGTGAATGGTACTTTGTACTTCTCCTTAAGCCTCAATTGCTTTTATACCATTGTTCTGAGAAGCCATTTAGAGAATTTTGAATCACTGGGATGATATGATTCAGTCCTAGAGTCACTCCAAAGCACAAAGGCCCTATTGTCCTACCATGTTACTGAAGTGTTGTAAAGGAGAGCTTGCTATTTGTAGCTTTGGAATGGTTTATCATGTTTCAAGCATGCCACCCAAAAGGAGAATCCTTAATAAAGTCTATAACTTAGAGATGAAACCTACTTGGTGCCCCTTCCCACAGAGTGTGTACATGCCTTTGGATAAGGCACCCCAGTACAGTCTGTATTTCTTCATAGCAAGTGTTATATTTCCAGGATCATCCTCCTGCTTCATAATTGGGCACATGTATTCATTAATAAGGAACTAAGTTTCATTAAATGGTTTCATTACAGCTTAATGCTTTTCAGAATTTTACACCAGTTTTAAAAAGGTGTGGTGTTAAATTAGGGTTGCAGTGAATTGTCAACCCAGCTAACATAATGGAAGTGCTTCCGGGTATGGAGTTGTACTGATTTATCAACATTGATGAACCTGATATTGCTATAACATCACCAGCTTTAGTTGTATCCACCCTAAAACTGCATTTAAACAGAACAGTTATTATAACTGAAGGGGAAATCCACTGAAATATAACATAGGCTTTTGTACCCAAAACGACATTTTAGAGAGGCTAATAGAACTTGTTTAGCTAACTTAGTTTCTGTTGGATTTGTAAGTTTCTTATTTCCCCATTTAAAATGGAACGAAATGTTATTAGCTGAAATTCAGCTACTACTTAGGGTGAAGTGGTGGTGGGTGGGAGAAGAAAAAGCCCGTTTCTTCTTCCTTTATAAATCTGAACATCAGCAAGGCACATCTCCGTTGTGCTTCCTGGGTGACTGGGCAGGGAGATCCCTTGAGTATTTAAGGAAGCAATGTTTTTCCTACCGTGTCACATGTGTTTTTACAGATTACATCATATTCTCTGGACTTTTAAATTTTTTCTTCTTAACTTTCTGTGGACATTGTTCTTTACCTTGCATTACTTTATTTCTCCTTTTTTATAGTTACCAAATTATTTCAATCAAGGTTTTATTGATGTATGGGTAAAACAACAGTGTGAGGCAATGGTTTTTTCATTAATATAAGCAATTTCTATACAAAAAGGATCAAGCCTGTTAATAGGGAGGAACTATTCTGTAACAGGGTTTCCTGTACATCCGTGCTAAAGTGGAGCAACATATTAGATATATCCTATAACATGGAATAGAAAAGATAGCCAGATGAATGCATAAAAATACCTTTATCATACTTCTGTTTGTGTTAAATCAAACCATTTAATGGCCTGGTTTGCCCTACCAGGATGAGTATAATGAGAAGGCAGAGTAGTTGGTTGATCTGTCTTCATTAGGTAGTATATATAACATGCACTGGAGCTAATTTGAAAAGTGCCCAAAGCGAATTTTTAACTGTGTGACATGATTTGTTTTACTGGAAAACACTGCAGATGAGATGTATAACTGTGTATAATATGCACAAGGTTGTTAGAATACTTTTGGTGAACTTTAAGCAGTGTTTAAAATTACAGTTCCATAGGATGTTTTTATCTCATAAAATATTGGTATCATTACACCTGAGATGTACTGTTTTCATGTTATTTTTACATTTCCCTTTTCTGTCTACAAGACTGTGCAACATCAGTTAATCACTCTTCAGGTAGCATCATTCAGAAGACTTTTGCTAAAGTCAGTATTGAGCTATGGTGATTCACACTTGGACTGAAGATCTAGTCCAAGGTTCATAAAGCTCATTGAAATAAGAGATAACAGGTACCACAGAATGCAAAGTATTCTGTCAATGAAGTAAATGGAAGAGAACAGTCTTCAATTGTTACCAATGGAAAACACAGAAGTCTGAAAGAAAATGTTAGGCACATGGTAACTTTAATATGCAATGACTTAGTAAATTATCCTGCTTAAATTTAATTACTTCCTTCACCCCAGATTAGCAATAGTCAAACTGGTCCTCTTGGAATTACAGTTTCTAGATTTTTGAGCATGAATTAAGTTTTTTAAAATCCATTTGCCTCAGTTTATTCATTAGAAGTATTTCAGTTTTAAAATGAGAACCTGTTTGAAATTCTATTTGTTCTTTCAGGATGCTTGGTTAGAAAAGTCAGCTTTATCATGCTTGGTTTTGCTGGGGGGAATGAACTTTGTGTTGCAAAGTGGATTGATGCCTCTACATGCTATCACAATACAAATCATTGAGAAAGTGTCTCAGTGAGGCATATGATAAGCTCTGTCAGTCTTGAGACCTACCTATTCTCTCTGGTCTCACTCCAGCAGAGTATCTGGGAATTTAGTTTGGGAACCTTGGCCAGCGATCTTGGGAGCCAAATCAGGAATGATGCCTGTTTGAACTGGCGGACAGTGAATGACTGACTCTGACCATAAGTAATCTTTGTTGTGAACCTTTAAGGTGCCATTAGTTTTGAAAAAATACTTACTATCACTATTCCTGAAATACTAACTTTTTGAGGCACAGAGGTCTGTCCTTTTGAATATTCTTGAATAAAGCATAAGGTAATCCCTCTTGTAGGCATTATGCATGTGCATCCCACAGTGAAAAATGCGTGTCCTTGGGCCTGGTGGGACAAATTCTTCCCTTGGTTACAGGAGAGAAAATGCCAGAGTAAAGCTGTAGCTGATTTCTTCAGTACTTGGTGATGCAAGTGAGGGTTGAATTCATCCCACTGCCTATATCTGGTATTTTGCATAGAGATGCTCACTGTGCTGAAACATACTCACATTTGCAAGAATGTGTCTGTGTAGTTTACATTTTCAATTTTAATTTTTGAACCATGTGCAAGAGACTCCAGGGAACAGTGTGTACTGTCAGCAGAAGTTATCTTTTTGATGAATCAGGCACATTGTTTGTAACCCTGCATTTGATAGACATGTTGTAATAAGGTCCTGAACTGCTTACTGTGTCTTTATGTACCTTCCCCCTCAGCAGTTGTAACTATTGTGCTGCTTGACCTATATTAATGGTACTACAAACAACAAGTTTAACCATTAACTTGTAAGCCCTGTTTAAATGGATTTTGCCAAGAGATGAGAACTGAAGATTTAAGGAGGTAAAAATTAAAAAGAAAGCTACCCAGTGTGAAGTTTTTTAGTCCTCACTGATCTGATGTGCAGGGTGGGAAGAAGTTCAAAGGCCCAGGTATAAAAGTTAACAGCATATTATGGTCTAAACAACTAGTGACATTCAAGCTATGAAAAAGCCTTTCTTAGAGGTTTAGTTCATTGCGAATTTTATCTATTTTCTTATTCCAATGAGGTTTACTTACTGTATTATCTATGTCCATACACACTGTAGGAACAGCAGGCTGAGAGGGTTACACTGAAGAGGGGTAAATATTGCCTGCTAGTGCTGCCTGGGAAAAGGGAAACCGGCTCTCCAATAACTTGTGAGGAGACAGTGGAATCTAGAAAGAGTCCAAGTGAAAAAAGCCACTGTGAGACT
>WEIV01010438.1:97030-119343 GCA_013390005.1 Calyptomena viridis | reverse complement strand
GTGCCAAGGGGAGCTCCCCCCAGGAATGCAGGGAATGGGAGAACACACAGTTTCCAGCAGAGCCCCCTACACCAGCTCCCAGCAACAAGGGGAGCACGTGGGAGCCTGAGTGTTCATCCAGAACACCCAGAGAGGAGCCCACGGACCTGCTCTCTGTGGCCCTGAGGCAGAGGCCTGTTTTCCCAGGAAGGAGCCACGTATGGCAAAACATCTTGGGATGGTGGGGAAATGCTGTCTGTGCCCATGACAGAAGCTGTAGTTTTGTCTCTGCCATATTGCTGATGTTTAATGTTTGATTGCTCTGCAATGTGGTAAAGCATGAAAATATCTAAATTTGTCCTGGAGACACGAAAGCTGCTGGAAGTTCTCAGAGCTGGAGCTTGAGCTGGAAGCCAGAAGGAGCCATGTGAGAGCCTGAGCTAAGGCAGCCACTTCCCAGGAGGCAGGATGCATGGAATGGGGCTGGAGGATTCCAGTGGTGCAGAAGCTTTTGGGAGCAGAACCCTCCTAAGGCTGGAGGGACACACCAGGGCCAGAGCCCTCAGCCTGACCAAGGTCTGGAGAGAGCTGAGCCCTGAAAGGCCCCCAGATCCTCACCCCTCATAATCATCCCTCAGAGCCCCTCAGGGGCTGCCAGCCTGAGGGAAACGCCAGCTCTGTGCCTTGAGAACCAAAGGTCTCCACTTCCACCGTCTTGTCTGTGATATATTGATTTAGGTGAGATTTCAGCTGGAGCCAAATGTTACACACAGTTGGCTGGAGCAATTTCTTCAAGAATGTTTTCCTAAATTAGGGATGATGGTGATAATGCTCCTACTTCTTGGCTCTTGCCTACTACTGGCTGAGATTTCATCTGCTAAGAACTGTGTTTCTAAAAACTCTCAATCTGGTTGTGCAGCTACTTCACATGGTATGTGAAAACACTTTTAACAACACTGCAGTCAGGAGCTTTGCTATTTCCATGGTGTAATTGATTTTGCATGTTAAGTAATTGTGTTTCTGCTCCTTGTCAGGTGCAATTTTATTAAACAAGTTCTTTTTTTCTCAAATAATATTTTCAGTGAGCTTTATGCTTTTGAATCTATAGTAAAAAGACTAGAAGAGACTTTTTCCCCCAAAGTTCCCAAGGACATGGGCAGGGGTGCTCCCAGCCCCTGGAATATTATGGCTCCATTTGCTGTTTTGCAGGCTGCTGTGTGGTTTCCACAAATACGTTTTGTAAGATCTTTCCTTGAATGTTTCCAGTAAAGGGGTGAAAACATTTGTGAATGCCAGAAAATCTAATAATTTGTTTTTAAATTAATGAAGACAACTCACTTCCTTCATCAGGAAGGCAATTCAGGCAGAATTTCTCCATGCAAAGGGTGGTCAGGCACTGGAAGAGGCTGCCCAGGCAGGTTTGGAGTCCTTATCCCTGGAGGTGTCCAAGGATGTGGCACTCAGTGCTCTGGGCTGAGGGACAGGGAGGGGATGGGGCACAGCTTGGACTCCATGGGCTGGGGGGGCTTTGATCAAGGATTCTGTGATCAAAGATTTTGGTTGGTGAAGTTTTAGCCACAGAAGAACTCCTGTGCAGATGTGGTGGTAAAACCCAGCTCTGACATGAACGTCTGTGTGTGACTGTGAAGTAAAGAAAGTCTTGGTCTGCATTTTTCTGTTCCTTTACCCATTCCAAGGTATTTAGACTTATTTTAAATAGATTTCAGAGCATTTCTGTCAGTGTCCCTTATAGAGGCTGGTGCTGTGGGTGTTGTTTCAGCCTGTTCTGCAGAGCACACACAGAGCACTTTTCCAGTGGTTAAATTCTGGTTGATTCCTGGGTTGGAATCAATTCCTGGAATTCCTGGGCAGGTGCCACGTCTGCATTTCTGGTCAGGTGTGAGAGTGCTCCTTACCAGTGAGGGCTGTGGGTGGGTTCCCCAGGTCAGGGCATGGAGCCTGCCTGTGTCAGGCCCCTGCAACACACATTCTAAAAAGCATTTGGACACTCAGAAAAGGCATTTTTGTCCTACCCTGGAGAATCACAAGAGTGGCCTCAAGAAAGGGAGCAATGGCAGAGGAAGAACCCTGTGACAGAACCTCTGGCTTTTGCCTCCAGGCTGGTGGCCACAGTCTGGAGAGGCTTTTGTTGTGACAACTCAGGCAGAGAAATCATAGTGTTTTTTGCTTGGAAAGGATAAAACCAAATCACCTGATGTCTGTAACTTGCTGGCACCAGGGAGGAAACTGCCTGGTGCTGGTACTTAGCTTGTGATTCTGCAGGTTATGTGTAGATATTTGGTGTAATTTTAGATGTCCTGGCAATTGGCAGTGATTCATACCAGCTCTGCTGCTGCCTTCTCATCAGAACAGCTCTCCTGGAGCTGTCAGCTCTGCTCCCTGGCATCACATCAGCCCATCTTCACCAGGGGTCTGTCCATGGTTTGAACTCAGTGGAACCTTCCCTTGCTGGGATTAAAGAAGAAGAGACTCAAGATTTAGGGAGAAGGACCCCACACTCCTGCACCCCTGGCAAGGTCTGAAGCAGCCAGGGGTGCCTTCATCCCTCAGCATCCTCTGTGGGAGGCCAGGGAGGGAAAAAGGCTGGAGCTGGCAGTGGCTGTGTGAGCTCAGAGGAAAGGCTGAGCACTGCAGGAGCTGAGCCATGAGACACACAAAGGTGGGCACAGCTCATTGCATGGAGAAAACGTGTGGAGTTCTGACCCAGAGCAGGGAAGAGACAAAGGTCACATCGTTGTGTTGGTGTAATTAAGTGTCCCTGACAGCAGGTCACAGCTCGACTTGTTTCTCCTGTGCAGCTTTTGTGCTATTTGTTGTTTTCTTGACTTTTTTCTTTCCTTTGGTTGCTTTCTCACAGCAGTTTGTGGGGGCAGAGGTGTCCCCAGGGCAGGTGGAGCAGGACTGGGGCTGTGAGGCTCTTCCCACTGCAGTGGCACCCAGCCCAGAGCTGGGGAGAGGTGGGCACCTCCTCCCCTGTGTGGGAGCTGCCAGGGAGGGGCTGCTGCCCAGGGCCACCCCTCCCTCAGTGCCCACCCTCGGGGGTAGGGGGCACCCCCACACAGAGCCAGGGGCTGCGGGGCTGCTTTGGGCTCCCCCTCCCTTCACAGCAGCCCCGCGGTGCTGCCTGGCTCCCTGAATGCCCAGAGGGAAATGGGGGAATGCTGGTGGGAGGTGGGAAAGGGACAGACCCTGCCCCGGGCACACGGGGAAGGATGAGGCTCCACGGCCCCGGGATGTGCTGCCCCAGAGAGAGCCAGGGCACGTCCTGGGAAATCAGTCCTGTGCAGTCTCTCACGGTCTGGGGACACTGCTGTGGTGGCTGAGCGACTTCTCCCATTTCATGGTGCACAAATGGCTCAAGTAAAACAGCATCTCGATTCAGATTGTTTGGTATAAATGGTAATCCCTTTGTATTGTTTAACTCCTACAAATGCACACAAAACAACTGTGTCCTGGCTCTCGTGGGGTGCTGGGAGGAGACAGGCTCTGCTTTGCCTGGGTGAGAGCAGAAGGCACCTGCTGGAAAGGTGTAAAATCAAATATCCTGGGGGTCAGGCCCAACATTGCAGAGGTGCCTCAACTGAGGGACACGGGCTCCTCTCAAGCCATTTCCTCTCTAGAGGATTTAAAATTCTGTGTCCAAACCATGCTTATTCCAGCTGTCATTTGCATAAAGCCTAACCACTAGTGTCTATTTTTAGTGGTGTTGGGATGCTCATCTAGGAGGGGAGGTGGAGGCAGTCTGACAGCTCTGGCTGAGCAGGGATCCCGCTGCAGATGAGGTGTTTGGGTTTTCCACACACAGCCAAACCTTCACCTCCCTCCAGAGGAAAGATTTCTTCACTCTTCTTCTGCAGGGAAGAGGAAATGAGCTTCTTCAGAGCTCCTGTGAGAGGCTTTGTTCTCCATCTTGCTGGGACAACACTGGATTTCTCTTGACACGAAAGTTGTTGGCCCAAGTTTGCAGAGCAGGAGTGAGAGGTGGGTCCAGAATATTGGTTGTTTCTGCTGCAAATGAAGACAAGTTGCTCAGGGTGAGAGAACAGCAGAATTCATCTGCAGGTGGGTGAAGGCAGTTTGGACAGGAGGCATCTGGAGTCAGGGTGAGATGGTTTTGGTGTATAGGCCAATGTTCCATGTGTGTGTTCTGTTCATGGTCTGTTTGGGTCAATGAGAAGTGGGAATGAAGGACCAAACGTGGAAAACTGTGCTGTCCTCCCAAAATGTGTGAGTCAGAACACCCCAGAGGGGCAAAGGGACAGGGTGGGTACATGTCAGGGTAAACATCCCAAATTAAGGCTTCAGTTATTTTGCTTCTGTTTTGGAAATCTGCTGTAATATGTAGAGAAACATTGAAAGCCCACTCTGAACCAAGAAAATGTTTACAAATCCCCCTGCAACAACTAAATCAATAAATCCATATTTATTTATCCATGCTCCGACCTAGCAGAGTCACAAGAGCCACAAATAGTTACTGGAGGTGTTTGTGGAGAAGTTGGGTTTTTTGTTTGTTTGTTTTCTTTTTCCTCTCTCTGGATTTTGTTTCACTGCATGGGGAAGGTATTTTTTTTAAGAAGAAGTGAAAAACACACAAAACATATTTTGGCAAGAGCAGGTTTCTACAGAGTCGCTTTTGTGAGTGTTGAGGTGTTGGAATAACCTGGAAAACAAAGCCAGGACTCGTGAGGAACACAGCAGGTGGGACTGCACTGCAGGTAGAGGCAGAGAAACAGCTCAGGGGCCATTGCCATGGGGGGGAACGGGGGCTGCAGTGCCCGGGGCTGTGCCCAGGGCTGCCCTGCACTGCCTGGCACACACCTGCCTGCCTGGGGTGTCCTGGAGCTCCAGGCTCTGGCAGATCCACTCGTGGCACCTGGGGCTGCACAAACACGGCGGTGAAGCTTCATGTGACTCCTTCCTGCCTCTGCCAAGTGTTTCAGCCCCTCCCAGAGCCTTCGGGTTCTCCTTGTTCTCCGGGCTGACTTTGGAGCTGACTCAGGTCGTGCCAGGAAGTGCCAGGCAGTGCCAGGTGTGCCAGGCAGTGCCAGGCAGTGCCAGGTGTGCCAGGTGTGTCAGGCAGTGCCAGGTGTGCCAGGCAGTGCCAGGCAGTGCCAGGGTGTGCCAGGCAGTGCCAGGTTGTGCCAGGTGTGCCAGGCAGTGCCAGGTGTGCCAGGTGTGCCAGGTTGTGCCAGGTGTGCCAGGCAGTGCCAGGTGTGTCAGGTTGTGCCAGGTGTGCCAGGTGTGCCAGGCGTGCCAGGCAGTGGCTGCAGCAGCTCCCCCTGGCCCCGGCCCGGCTCTGGCTGCCCCACAGCTGGGTGGGCAGTGCCAGGCTCTGCTGCAGCACCCACAGTGTGTCCCTTTGCTCCTGCATGTCCAACCCCCCCGAGAAGGTGCCCCCACAGATGTTTTCCTGGCAAATGCCACTGTCCCCACTTGCTGCTCACAACTGGCTGTGCTTTGCCAGGCACCCGGAGCCCCGTGCCCTCCTCAGAGATGGAGCTGTGCCTGCCCAAACCCAGCACCGTGGGGCCAACCCCAACCTCCTCAGTCCCTGCCCAGGCTGCCTGTCCCTCCCACTGGTGTCCTGGTGCTCACCCTGCTGAGCCCCCTGCCCTCGGGACGGGGGTGGTGCCACCCTGGAGCAGTGGGTGAGTGGTGCCAGCTGGGCACTGTTGTGTGTCCCAGTGTGTCCCAGCACGGTGCTGGTGCTGCCAAGGGCTGTCCCCGAGGCAGGACCAGCTCTGGGGGCTCTGGCCAATGCAGGGGCTCCCCAAAATCTCCTGGTCTGAGGCAGCTTCTGCACCAGGAAGGGACCATTGGAGCCACCAGGGCACCATGAAATAAATGACAACAAATGGATTTACAAAGTCGTTGCTCCGGGACAGCCAGTGACCAACCCCAGTGCTCTGTTGGAAAGGTAAATCAGGAAAAACCAGAGAGAATTTGGGTGAGTGACTAATTCTCATTTCTAGATTTAATTATCAACAGTAAACTCTTAAATACCCACTGCAGACAAGTGAACCTCTGTGCCTTCCTTCTGTTTGATGTGCTAAGCATAAATATTCAGCTCAGTCTCTCAAGAAAACATGAGGTTTTACACAAGAACAACTCTCCCAGATGAGCAGGATTTATAGCTCCAAAATGGTCTGGTTTCATCATTTGCAAAAGCTTTAACCTTTCAAGCATTTCCAAACCTACTTTAGCATGCAGGGAGTAGTGATGCAGAGACATTAACATTAAAACTTTGTGTGTCTCCAGTGAATATTCTTACAACAAGGACCATAACACAGCCTTTTTCTTATTTCATTTTCTAATATTTCAATGCTGTTTGTTTCCATGAAAGAAAAAAAGAATAATATATTCTTATAAAATTAACAAATACTGCAAAGCTTTAGATACCAATTAAGATGAATAATTTAACATGTAGATATCAGTGCGTGACAACTCGATGCCTCGCCTGCCTGAGCACCAGCTTCTGGCGGAAACTTGAGGCAGAGTTGCTGAAGCAGTTCACTCTGCCCTGAAGGGCTTTTTAATGCGTTTTCAGATTCCCTTTCAGCCTCCAGGTGATTCCGTTAATGCCTAGAGAAACCAACCAACTATACAAATGGAAGCAAGAGCAGATGGAATAAATCCTTGGTAACCCGATGTCACAGCACAGACCGGGTGTTTCTCTGGGTTCCACCCGGACCAGCTGCAGACACCTCAAACACGGAGCTCCTGCCTCCAGTGCTTCTTGTTCTCCGGGGACTCCTGGGGCAGGATCGCCTCCCCTGGCTGTCCCTCCCCTCCACAGAGCCTGCCAAGGGGTGCCCGGAGCCTCCCGCCAGCCCGCCGGGGAGCCGAGCGGAGCTGTGCTGGCTGCCAGCCTGTGCCGGGGCTCTGGGCGCGCTGGGATCCAGTGTCTCCAGCAGCACAAGACCCACACCAGGGTCCCGCAGTGACATCAGATATTCAGCACTGACATCATTCCTCTCCTGACTCACTGAAGCGGCCCGGGCGAGTGTCAGAGCTGCCCTCCATCAACATTGGAGTGGTTACGGTGATTTGTAGGGACAGCTGGAATAGCTGACTGAGTAACAAACCCCTCACTGCCGTGACACGCCGAGCAAAAGCAGCACGGATCCTCCCCGTGGGTTCGGGAGCCCGAAGGAAGCGGCTGCAGCAGAGACACTGACACTGTCCGAGGTGCTGCACCGGGAGCATCGGGGAAGGCTCCGAGCGAAGGGACACAGCGAGCGCAGGAAGCAGCACCTGAGGCACCTGCTGATCACTGCACAAACGGGAACGATTCCTCTCTTTCTGCCAACTTGAATTTAATCTTTGTGCACTGAACTGAAACAAGTTCTGTCACGGTGTAACCCCTGTGAGAAAAGAAGGTTCTTGGAACAGCTGCACCCCAGTGACTGTGGACAACCTGTGCCAGGGCCTCACCATCAGCACAGCCAAGACTTTCTTCCCCACAGCCCATCTAACTCTGTTCTCTGGCAGTGAGAAGCCATTCCCCCTTGTCCTGTCACTCCTTGCCCTTGTCCCAAGTCCCCCTCCAGCTCTCTTGTAGTGAATTCTTGTCATCTGAGTTTTCTAATCCAAGGCTGCACGTCATTTGGAGAAATGCATGTCCTGTCTCAGCCATGCTCTCTGGATTTAGTGCAGGAGGCTCTGGAGGAAATTTTCTGGCCTGTCTTCAAGCAGATGAACTGGGAAAAAAAGATATGAAAAAGTGGGGACAAATGGGATGTTTCTTATTTTGGTGGAAATAGAATAGAAAAGGAAATAATCACCTGAAAGGTAAGGCTGCTAAATGGCTGGCTCAGTAGCAGCTCTTCAGAAAAGGATCTGAGACCTCACATGACTTGCAAAATGGCCAGAATTCAATGGAATTAGGGTGGGAAAACCAGTGTGGGGGCACCTGTGAAGAGAAACAAACTCCAAGCCAGGGCAACATCCCCTCTAGCTCTCTCTAATATTTTAGTCCATAATTATGCCCTTGGCAGTGCCAGCAGTGGGCTCTCCAGGGGGTGGGCAGTTATCCCAGAGCACCCAAAGGCAGAGTTCTCAGCCAGAGCTCAGCAGACAAGGTGATGCCATTCAGAGCTCCCTGCAGGGGAAGGTCGCTGTGACATGTGGAATGGTTCAGCCAAACCCTGGGCTGCTCGAGACCTGTCAGGAAATTCTGTTCTGCCTGAAAATCCAATCACCAACTTCCCAGAAATACACCATGTCAGTGTGTTCCTGCACAGCTCCAAGCAGCACTGCCTTGGCTCTTTAATAGATCTCTCTATAAAATGTCACTCACCACAAAATTATATATTTGGAATAAAGTCTAAAGTCTCAGCATGCATAATGTATTGTCCTCGTGTCTGAGTCTGTGGTCTTTTATCCCAAATAGGAAGTAAAACAACGGGACAGATGATCCTGCTCTGCTGGAGATCCTTGGTGGTCCCTGACCTCTGGGACAGCAAGTGGCCACACACCAGGGCTCCTGTGGACAGGGCACCCTCCTGAAAAGGGAAAGGTGATGTGGATGACCAGCACCTTCCACTCATCCACGGACACGTGTCCCTGGTCAGGGAAAAGGGAGGGTCCAGTTGTGCCCCAGCTGTGGCTGCTGGAGGTCAGTGTCACATCCCTCAGCAAACGGGGAGCAGGAGGGGACCCTGTGATGCCACGTGCCAGCCCTCCCTCAAGCACCAGCTGCACTGGACACACCTGAGAGCCAGAGAGAACACAGGAGATGGAGATGGCCTTTCTCACAGCTTTCCTGGAAACAGGGCTGAGAATCCGTGTTTGAGACCTGAATGGCTTTGCACTGCCAGAGGGCAGGGTTAGATGGGAGACTGGGAAGAAATCCTTCCCTGGCAGGGTGGGGAGGCCCTGGCACAGGGTGCCCAGAGAAGCTGTGGCTGCCCCTGGATCCCTGGAAGTGTCCAAGGGCAGGTTGGATCCCTGGGATAGTGGGAGGTGTCCCTGCCCATGGCAGGGGTGGGATGAGATGGACTATAAGGTCCTGTCCCACCCAAACCAGTCTGGGATTGTGTGATCCTGGGATCTTCAGCTAATTGCTGACTTGCCCCAGGCTGATGGCCCCTCTGTTCCTCACTGTTCCTTTTATCTCACGGATAATCAGAATGACAATATCCTACTTATTCAAATATTCCAAACATTGACTGCCTCCTGAGGTATTTCGTCTGGAGGAAGCTGTGTTTTATTTTGATTGTAACCCATTTAATGATGAAGGAACCCAAAACAGGTGGTTTTCAAAGTGTTTAGATGCAAGAGGCATATGTCTCGCTGTCATAACAGTTTGCCTCATTACATGGGGATAAAATTCCAGGACGTTGATGTATTGCCTACAAAGGGAGCAGCAACAGCAGGGAGTGGTGCAGTCCTGTTTGTCTGTAGCAAGTGAGAACTTGTCTGAATCCCTGAAAGTTCAACTGAGGCCAACAGAAGAATAATAATATTAATTATTTTGTTGTAAAAGAAACACCATCTCTGTGCCTTTTGAATCTTTTTACTGTTTATAGCCTTAAGCATCTATTTACTAATGCTTTGTGCTTTACAAGGTTGAAGATACAATGCTCCTTTTCCCTTTGTTTACTTTAAATTTTTGCATTTGTTTCTGCTCGTGTTGGTGGGAGTTTTTTTGTTTGTTTTTTTCCTGTTACCTCGAGGCTCTTCAGTACTTTAAATCACATATATCACATGGATTATCACTTATGTCATTGGAGCTTCTTTGCTAGTTCAGCTTTATCTGCAAGTGGCAATGTAAATGAATTATCTGTGGCCTGTCTCAGGTGGTTCAAAGCCTGTTCTTGGGGACATCCTGGGTATCTGCCTGAGCCCCAGCTCTGCCGACATGTCCTTACACTGAGGTGATTTGTGGCAGAGGCTGGTTGGGGTCCCTGGGGGTGTCACAGGGGATGGATGATGAGGGTGCCATGTGATGAGCCCCAGCACAGCCCTGGAGGCAGGAGGGGAGGCAGGTCAGGCCCAGCAGAGCTGGGCACAGCCCGGCCAGGGCACCTTGGCACCGGGTACAGCGGTGCTGGGCAGCACCACCTCCCTCCTCCCACAGCCCCAGGGACCCGCCCGTGGCTGGTCAGGGAAGTGACAGACTCCGAGGTGGCAGCAGGGGACACCGAGGTGGCAGCAGAGGTGGCAGGGCGGGTGCCCAGCAGCTCAGCCCGGGCTGGGGTGGGGGGTGTCGGGTGAGCAGAGCAGCTGCTGCAGCACAACCCAGAGTAAATACTGGAAGCAAGTGGGGATTTGCCTTTTTTACCCCGTGAATGCCCCAAAAACGGCTTAGAAGGAAGTGAAAATAAGCGGCGGTGCCCGAGCCCTCACCGTGCCCGCGGTGCCCTCTGGGGTGAGGGGAGTTCCCGGGGTCCCACATCCTTCCCTGGGTGCTGTGCCCCACTGCAGCCCCGGGGCTGTGCCTGCTGCTGCTTCTCTTTCCCTGCAGCTCCAGCTGTTTCCTTCATGACTCCCAGGCAGGGAAAGGTGCAGCTCCTCGGGCAGGAAAAGTGAGGAGGCAGGTGGTGACCCCACTACGGACCACACGAGTCTGGAGCCCTCCTGCAAGGTCGGGATCCCACCCAAGCCTAAGCACAAAGGAGTAGTTGGTTGTAGTTTAGTAAGTGATGAAACCGGCAATTGCAGAGGGTGTGACTGAGCTGGGCCCATCCACAACATCCCACAGCATTGGCCGGGAATCCTGTCTGAGGAGCTGCTCCTGATGCCCCAGGAGAGCAGCTGGAATGAAAGGCTTTCCAGGTAGGCTGCTGGGGACTCAGGTTTGCTGCAAATGAAGTAATTATGTTTTCATTACTCTGAGGCCATAATAAGTTGAAATTCTGGTGATGACAACTCTGCAGTTGCTGTTCTGAGGCTCCAGTGGCCCTGTAAAACAGGATTAATTAAGTTTCCAGCAGCAGGCTGGCCTGGCCTGGCCTGTCAGGGATGCTGTGCTCTGTGGGGACACAGGGACCAGTGGTGACACACGACTGCAGGAACTGTCTCTGGGTGATGCTGGTTGGGAGAACCATGAGATGTCCAGCAGCAAATGCTGCCTGCGATGCATGTGGGAAATCCGGGGTTAAACAGAAGTGAGGATGCCTCAAACTTACTAAGATTGTGGAGCTTAGGATTTCCATATGGGAGGTCTCAGGTGCTGGAAAGTGCTACCAGCCCTCCCACATTTTCTTTTTTTTTTTTTTTTCCCTGCCTTTGTACTGGAAACGTGAGTTGGGGCATAATTTACCAAGGTAGATTAAAGTGAACAAAAGGAAGGCAGACGCCCACACCCTAAAGCAAAATGAACAAACCTGAGAACTGGGCTCCTGTCACACCTGCTGTGTATCAGGTCAGATCTTAATTGCGGTACTTAGATGTGATTAACAGATGTCTTGATTACCCTGCCAGAAATCAGTCCTGCTCTGCAGCGAGGCTTACGTGTCCTGGAGAGGGAATGGGCACAGAGCAGTGGCCTGGGCACAGCATTACCCCAGTGCTCCCCAGTTGCCGATGGTCCCCCTGCCCAGAGCTCTGGTGTGGTAAATATTGGCACAAACCCATTCTGTGCCCTCGGTGCCGCTTGATAAGGTTAGAGCAGAACCCGGTGTTCGTCCTTCCCTTCCAGGGCTCGAGGCTGTCCGGTCATCCCGTGGGGAAAGGATTTTCCATTAATTAGCAAAGAGATCCAAGCAGGAAACCTCTGGCCCCGCATGGAATTCCAGAGGATTGTCCTGCGAGGGGGAACTCCTGCAGAAAGCCCTAAAGCCCTGCAGGACTCTGCATTCTGCACCCGGAGCTGGGACCGCAGTGAGGGTGAGGAGGTTTCCTGGTGTGGGGAAAGGGGAAGAAGGAAAGGAGATTTTCTGCTCTCGAAATTTCCCGTGCTGAACTCGTGTTTCTCCTGACAGAGAGTTCCTGCTCAGCGCTGCTGGAAAGCAAACTCCAGCACTGCTTGTTTGGTTTTATTTTTCCCTGAGTCAGGGATGGGAGGTGTTTGCTTTCCTTTTCTGTAGAAAAAAATCCAGAGCTTCAGTTTTAGGCAGAAAAACGGCCACTCAGCAGCTGACAGTCCGGGACTGCTCCATCCCCTGGGCACTGCTTGGCTGGGATACAGGAGGCTCCTGTCCAAACCCGGGCTGAGTGCCAGGCTGAGCCCTCACCATCAGCCTTGCCCTGTGGAGCTTTGGAGCAGGGAAAGTTTTTTGGGGACAGAATAAAAATATGTGTCATGAAAAAAAAACAGTTTTTCTTGAAAAATATATTGTTTGCCATGAATTTTCACTTCCCAAAAAATCCTTCCCCAGACCGCCAAAAGATCTCCTGTATCCGACTTGTAACCCCAGCAATTATTTTGAAAGGGAAGGATTCTGCTTTTCCTGGTGGAAGAATCTCAAAGCACTGAACTCTGATGTGTGAAACTGTAAGAGAACACTTTGGAAAACAGCCCTTGACTCCTTAGGATCCATATGGTGCCTTTCCAGCTCAGGGAAGCTGCGTGGGCACAGTGCCCGTGGCCGTGTCGTGTGTCCCTGGCTGGGGCACAGGCAGCAGCTGTGGCACAGGGAGCACATGGATCTGCTCTCCGTGGGGAGCAGGGGGCTCAGGATGGGCTGTGGCTGCCCCACATGGATCTGCTCTCCATGGGGAGCAGGGGGCTGAGGGAGGGGCTGTGGCTGCCCCACATGGATCTGCTCTCCATGGGGAGCAGGGGGCTCAGGATGGGCTGTGGCTGCCCCACATGGATCTGCTCTCTGTGGGGAGCAGGGGGCTCAGGATGGGCTGTGGCTGCCCCACATGGATCTGCTCTCTGTGGGGAGCAGGGGGCTCAGGATGGGCTGTGGCTGCCCCACATGGATCTGCTCTCTGTGGGGAGCAGGGGGCTCAGGATGGGCTGTGGCTGCCCAGGATCCTGCCACGCTCAGCCAGCTGTGGTGGGAAGCAGATGTGCTGCACTCCCACCTCGGATGAGCTCCCAGTGACCTTGGCTGACTCTGGACAGGGAACGGGGCTGTGCCAGGGGCTTTGCAGCATGAAGTGAGCGAGGAAAATACAGATGTGCGGGAGAGGAGAAGGGCGTTTCCCTGGGCCACCGGCTGCTGTGGCTCCTCCTGTCGGGGCTGGGATGAGCAGCTGAGGGGCTGCACTGCATCCCTTGGCTGCCTATGGTCACAGCTGGTCCAGACAAACCCTTCACTGTGCAGGAGGGGCCTGAAAAGCTGTTAATGCTCAGCACATCTGTCACTGGCACAAAATGGAGAGAGGATATTGAGGTCTGGGTTTGTTTTCTCTAAATAATAGTAATAACAGTAGTAGTAATAATGACTTTTTTTTTCCTCCTAAAGACTCACAGCAATTTGAAGTAGTAATCCTGTTAGTTCCTCCCTCCTCTGTTTTAGGCAGTTTTTGGCTCATCACAGCTGAAGCTCAGGAGCCCCTGGGTGTCCCTTCCAGGGGGTGGCTCCAGTGGTGCCCCCACACTGGGCAGGGATGTGTGTCAGTCCCCAGCTCTTCACCATCCTGCTCCTGGGGCAGAGTGGGCTATTGAGGTCCTCACCAATGGCAGGATTTTTTCTGGTGTTCTCAGCAAACAGATGTTCCAGGGTGCAGGCAGAGAGTGAGCAGAGTCCAAAGGAGCTGCTTCTCAGCCTGTGCTGCTCTCTCTGCTCCCTTCCCTCGTGTAAAGGCAGCTGTGGGATCACCTTGGTTCATTAGAAACCATTCTCATTCATCCACAGTCTCTCTCTTCTCATTTCCCACAGACAGGAACTGGATTTGGTTCAGGAAGGTGCCAATGGTTGTCTGTGTGGGTCTATCCCTTGTCACCCATGCATAGCTGCCTGCAAAGGAGCTGTTTTGGGAAGAGCAGTTGTCTCATCTTGACACTCTCTACTGCTCTTCCCAAAGTCAGGATTAAGTCTCCTAATAACCATGCTTTTCCTCATTCTCAATTAAAGCACAATAATTCAGTCTCTACTTGGCCTTTAACTGCTCAGATTCACTGGGGCTTTAACCACAGATTAATGGAATTACAGATTACAGAGCCAGAATGGACCTTTCTGGTGATACTTTCCCCCTAACAGAGGCCTCAGGAGGTCCTTCAGCACACTCTTGGCTGAGCTACAGAACTGCTGAACAACAGCAACAACAGCTAAATCGATCTTATCCTGATTCCAAAATTCCCAGGCCCATGGTAAATTTGCTGGATTCTCAGTTGCTCTTGCAGAACAGCAGCTCTTTGTCCCCTTGACAGCAGTGCCTTGGCTTCCACTGGCACCTCCCCAGGCCTCTGCCATGCAGGAACTGTGCACTCCCCATCCCTGGAAGTGTCCACAGGCTGGATGGGGCTTGGAGCAACCTGGTCTGGTGGAAGGTGTCCCTGCCCGTGGCAGGGCTTGAAAGGAGATGGGCTTCCATCTGAAACCATTCAGGGATTCTATGATTCCATGAAAATTTCCTTTTCCCACATTTCAGCTTCCTTGGAAGGTGTCCCCAGACTATCCCATCTCCCCCTCTCTCTCCCAGCAGCAGTTCTACCAGGATGTGCCTTTGATGCTGGTTTTGGCTCTTCCAGTATTCCCATTCCCACGGAGCCTCTCCAGGCTCCCACACCCCTCTGGGACACTGCCCCAGCACGTGGGAGCTGCTGACGTTTCCTTGAGCACCCTGTGACACTTTTCCAATGGGACTCTTGCCCCAAAGGAGCTAATTAGATTGACAAACCAGCTCTGGCTGTATCTTGTTCTTGATTAACTTCCACAGCAGCTGCTCCCTTCCATTCCCAGTTATGTTGGACTGACAGGTCTGTAATTATGGGCCCATCCCGTGGGTTCTGTGCTGCAACACTGCTACACTTTCTTTCCTCTCCCTTTGTGCCAGATTCCCAGTGAGATTTTGAGTCAGCTCTTACAAACCTTTGCAATGTTGTATTATATATAAAATGTTATATTATATATAACTATATCTCTGTATCTCCTTCCATGGTAGGTGTGGCAGAGCTGGATTTTAGACAACTGTGATCTAAAGTGATACAAAACCTGATGAGAACTTGTCTGAGACACATTGCTGTATTTTTGCCAAATCTGACCTGAATTTCCCAAAGAGAGCCCACCTACACTCAGGGAGCACCATGAACCGATCCATGTCGTTAATTGAGGGACAATGAAATATTGGAAGTCTGTCTGGGCTGTGGGATGTTGATGGGGGTGACCTCGGCTGCCTCATCTTTAACATTTGTTTAACGCTGCCTTTGTCCATCGATCTCCCTGTATTTGAACTTCGAAGGAGTTAATTGCTTTCCCACTTCTGCTGGTAGCAATCACCGTGATCTAATAGAAAACTGAACTTAATTAGGCTTGTTCCAGAGAGATTAAGAAGGTCCTTTGCACCTATAGTATCTATGTCTTAATGAAGTGGTTGTGAGAGTGTCTTGTTAACACGTTCACAACAGTAAAGCCTCTGGTCCCCACAGCTGTACAGGGCAATGTCACTGCTGGCTGCTGGTTCCAGCTGTGGCAGTGACCTTCAGTGTTTGCTGATGTGAAGTTTGGCATTCCAGCTGTGTTCGTGCATCCAGCTCTGCTGCTGGACAAAACCCAGAATGGTTTAATGCCCAAAGTCACGCTCCTGGCAATGCAGGGAAGGAGCAGAGGAGGCTCAGGGTTTAATTGCACACTTATCATACAGCAAAAACACTTCAGGTGTGTTGGCTTTACCGGAATCTTTCTAAGAATTAGCAGAAAATACCTTTAAGAACCACAGTGTTTTGATAAGAATATCTCTGAGCACTCTTACCTAAATACGGATAAAAATCAGTATTTATGTCTGAACAGGTAAATATTGTTCCCCAAGCTGTCACTACAGGCCTGTCTGACTAAGCAGATGTAGGTACCAGTTCCCGATGTGTGACAGGATTTCCACCTGAGCTTGACTGGTTTAGGAGAATGGGGCTGTAGCAGTAATTTGAAGTGCCTGCCCTACAGAGCTGCACGGGTTACTCAGGAGGGAGACGGGGGCTGCCCGGCACCAGGTCACCTCTGGGCACAGGGCAGGGAGGCAGGAGGCCCCCGGAATTTCCCTGCTAATTGAATCCCAGAGGATTTAGAAAAAAATTGTGGCGAGTAGAAAAGATGAAAGAGAAACCCAAATGAAGCTCTCCGGCACGTGCTCGAGAAGCCCTTTTCAATGGAGATTAAAAGGTGTCTGCAAACAGCCTTTGTGCTGAGCTATTCAGGAGGTCAGAGAACACAAACACCTTGATTGCCCCTTTCGGCTGTGAGAAAAGTCAGTTCTCTGCTGCTTTGAAGGACCCGAAGAAGCCCCGGGGCCTCGGGGAGCAGCAAGTGCTGCAGAGGAACCGGAACGCTCCTCACCCGTGTCTGGGTCAGCAAGGGCAGGGTTACCCGGCTGCCATTGAGAGCCGTGATCTGCATCCAGCCACGGAAAGAGGGTGTTTAAACTGGAGTGAGGATGCCCAGGACGTGGCTGGGTGGGACAGAGCCCAGGAGACCTGTGCCACTTTCTGCTTTAATTGCATTTGAGATGTACCGAGAGCTTCTGCAAAACCCGGGCGCCTTCCAGAGCTTCTGCTGGCTCGAAAGAACAGCGTGAGTTCTTCCCCCTTCTCCATCTCCCTAAAAGCAATCCAAGGACCCCTGTGACCCCACAGGTAGTGACCAGTTATGCCAGAGTAATGCAGATCCAGAAGAGCAGTAACAGAAAGCTCTTAGTGCCTATTAATTAATTATTAACCTATTAATGCCAGCCCATTGCAGGAGAGAGGCATTTGCTTGTCTCACCCCCCCTGCACGACTTCACTGGCCTGAAATCAGCCATTTCCTTTCCTCACTGTTCCAAAAGGTTATTTATTATTTAGTTGTACCCAACGTGCCTGTTGGGGGTCCCTGGCTGGCAGCCCCCTCCCACAGGGGATGGTGGTCCCTCAGCTTGGACACATGGCCCTGCCTGTACCTGTCCCTGCCTACGGTCCTGCCCCTGCCCATGGAATCCCACAATGGTTTGGGATGGAAGGACCTTAAAGCCCATCCAGTGCCACCCCTGCCATGGGCAGGGACACCTCCCACTGTCCCAGGGATCCAACCTGCCCTTGGAGACTTCCAGGGATCCAGGGGCAGCCACAGCTTCTCTGGGAAATCCATCCCAGGGCCTCCCCACCCTCCCCGCCAGGAATTCCTTCCCAAGATCCCATGTAACCCTGCCCTCCTTCAGCCCAATACCCTGCCTGGGATCCTGGCCATGCTCCTGTCCCTGCCTCCCTCTCTCCAGCTGCCAGGAGTCCTCTCCCCGCCGTCCCCACTGCCAAACCTACAGGAGATCCTGCAGGAAATAAATCCTCCTGTTTGGAGGAGCAATGTGACACCATCCTCACTGCTCCGAGCACACACATCCCTCACTGCACAGGTAAAAATGATGCTGCTTAAAATGTCTTCTCCTTCAGTGTTTCAAAGGCAACTAACAATGAAAAAGCACCCAGAAGAGAGGAGAATAAATTGATATTTAAGACCTTCATATTGAAAGACAAAACATGCCCCATCCCAGGTGATATTTTTATTTACCATTAGTGGGCTGTTTTTATTTACTACAAACTCTAAAAGCAGACGAACACTGAGAGTCAACACTGGGAAAAACCCTCACTCCTGCTTTTACTCAGGCTTTCTCTACACATATCTAGTTCAGGGTAATATGATTTAGCAACAAATCAAACATAAATTAGGATATTCTGTCTCATCGATGTTTTTACTAAAATGATGAGTATATTGATAATTTGCTTGCACAATTGTTAGGACAATTTTTGAAATGATTACCAAGCAGGGAGGCAGAGATGGAGGGTTGAGTATAATGAAGTATGGATGAAAGGCTTCGGGGAGACATTAAAGCCCCTTCCAGGGCCTAAAGGGGCTCCAGGAGAGCTGGAGAGGGACTTGGGACAAGGGATGGAGGGACAGGACACAGGGAATGGCTTCCCACTGCCAGAGGGCAGGGAGAGATGGGATATTGGGACGGAATTGTTGGCTGTGAGGGTGAGGAGGCCCTGGCACAGGGTGCCCTGGGAGTGTCCAAGGGCAGGCTGGATGGGGCTTGGAGCAACCTGGGATAGTGGGAGGTGTCCCTGCCCTGCGCAGGGGGGTGGAACTGGGTGGTCTCTAGGGTCCATCCCGACCTAAATCATTCTGGGATTCCTTGATTTGCCAAGATATCGGACAGGTCCCTCTCTGGTCTCTGCCCTCAGGACAAGCAGGGTCTGCAGGGCAGCTCTGTACAACCAGCACATGGACGAAATCCCTACAGCTGCTCCCAGCTCAGGGGTTATGAGCTGTGGTTATGTCTGTGGGAATGTCCACATAGACACAGCCATGTGTGAAGATCTCACTGTCCTCTCACACCGACCCTGCAGCCTCGGGGCTCCCAGTTATCACAGGAATTGTAACGAATGGAAAAATCCATGGCCTGTGCAGCTGGGACACAGGGCCCATTGCTGAGGGGCTGCATTCCAGCAGCACCCTGGAGAGAAATCCACTGCCCGGGGGGCAAATCCAGAGAACACTC
This sequence comes from Calyptomena viridis, assembly GCA_013390005.1. Taxonomy (NCBI): domain Eukaryota; kingdom Metazoa; phylum Chordata; class Aves; order Passeriformes; family Eurylaimidae; genus Calyptomena; species Calyptomena viridis. Next base: position 100,761 of record WEIV01010438.1, on the reverse strand, counting down.
ATGGTTCTCTTTGGAAGCAAATGCTTAATGCTGGCTGTGGTGGTGGAGTTTGAAATGTGGCTCTGCAAAGGGGAGGCTCCAGGCCCTGGGCAGTGGGAGAGCAGCTCCACCTCTCCAGGGCTGCCTCCGGGTCAGAACACTTACAGCTCTGCAGGGACATCCCGTGGGAGCAGAGCCTCCACCACTCCTCTCCCTTTTCATCTTCTTAAATTAACACCAAATACATTCTCATCCCCTGTTGAACGTGAGAGTCTGAGAAACAGCTCAGAAAATTTTTGTGGCAAAAGCAATTTCACATCAGCACCCCCAGGAGGCCCTGACCCCTCTGTGAGCAGCTCAGAGTCTCCTCTGAGGACACTGACGCAGGAATGGACAGGGCATGTGTGAGGGACAGTGCCACTGGTGTGTCACCAGCTGGGGACACTCCCTGGGGTTAGAGCACACCTAAATGACCCTGCAGCAATGCAGGTGGAGTGACATGAGGTTCAGGAGTGCCATGTCTGAGCCGTGTCCTGGGTTAGGGGAACTTCACCCAGGGTGGGTTTCACGGGGGACAAGTGACCGTCCTCACTCTGTGCCCTCTCCCCATGCCAGTGGTTGTCCCACTCTGTGACAGGGACAGCTGAGCCATTCCCCAGGGAATTCTGGAGCCTCATCCCCACCTGGGTTACCTGTGCTGGGCCACCCACTCCCTCCCACTCCTGCTCTGGGGATCTGCTGTGTCCCACGAGTGTCCCCGTGTGTGCTGACAGCCTGGGGGTGGTCCTGCTCCCCACAGCCTGTCTGTGAGCCCCCATGTGTGCTGCTGCCCCCCAGTCCTCCCACAGCCTCAGCAGTGCCCACACAGCCCTGCAGCTCCTCACAGGTGCCTGTGCTGTGGGGACACCTGAGCCACAGCCTCTGTGGGAAATGTGTCACATCCTTTTAGTGACTCTTACTCCTACTCCCCCTCTTGCTTGGATTAGGAAGAGGCTTTGAAGAAGTGTACGTGGTGTCTTTGAAGGTTGATGGACTATTTGACTGTGGAAACTGGCTGATGAAGTTCGTCTGGGTGTGTAACTGTGCTGTGTCCCCGCCGTAACTCTGAATGTCAGCGGCTGTGCCAAAGCACTGGATCTCTCCCTCTGGAACGTGGATAAAATGCCTGCAATCACTGGGGCTTAAAATCCCATCTCCTACTGCAAGGCCTCTCGGAGCTCAGGGCGATCCTTCTGCTGTCTCTCCAGAGATGAGCAGTTGTGTACGGTCCATTACTGAGGTGCTTGAGCAAGTGTTTACAGGGAGAAGGAGCACAGCATAAAACCAAAAGGTTAAAAAATAGCTGCAGGGTTTTAATCTCCTTGTAAAGGTGAAGCTCATGGTATGTTTTACCTCTGGCTTGTACTTTTTTAAAGATAAGGCTGCACAGATAAGGTTATAAAGCATGAAAAAGCATTTCTAAGAAACACTGACTTAAAAAGTGATGTTAAAATGTGTAAGAGAGCAAACAATCCCATGCAGCTTATTGCTATTAAGAGGAGGAGAAAATGTGGAATAATCTATGAAAAGAGTATGGCAGATATTTTCAGATAGAAACAATAATAGCAAAAACACACATTTACATTTTATTTGTAGATTGTTGTATATAAGAGTAAGATTGGTGAATTATTGTAACTATTACATTTAATGTAAATCCTTACAATCAGTAAAAGGTGAGGACACAAAACCACTGCTACTATACAGGAAGTCAGAACATCACCATCAATTGTCCTGGAAGTCTGAAGACACAATTTTTGCCTCCCTGCCCCAGCAGGGTTGATGTTGGTCCAGCAGCTTCCTCAGGGCCAGGGGTCCCCTGTGCAGGGCTCTGGGGGGCTCAGCCCCTGGAGCAGAGGGAAGAGCCCAAGTGCCCACACGTGGCACAGGAGCCCCCAAAGTGGCCGTGGTGTGGTTGACTGATTGCCATGGAAAATGAGCTCCTGGTGAGCGGCACAGGCACCTCTGCTCTGGCCATACCCGAGGGCAGGGGGGATGAGCAGGGTGGTTTCACTCTCTGATTTGCTGTAATAGTCTCCAAATATTGGCTGGGACCAGGAGCAGATGAAAAACTGAAAGTGGTTAAGAGAGAAGCCGAGGCAGTGAGGTTCCTCTTTGCTGCCAACAGATCTGCTCCACACCAGCCTCCTGTGGGACGCAGCCCCTTGGCAGCCCCTGGGCTCAGCCTCCACCCTCCTGCCATCCCACCACGAGGGACACACTGCCCCTGCTCTGCCACCCACGGCCTCCCGTCCTGGGGGGGAACACAGGGGGAAAAAGCCATTGCAGGAGTGTAAACTCGGGGCTGTTGGAGTCATAACCAAAGATGAAGCCTGAGGACCCAGGGAGCTGAGCCCGCTGGTCCCTGTGAAAATCTCTGTGTAAAAGCAGCACGTGGGGGGGGGAGGATTCACAGCCACCAGTACAGAAAGAAGAAAAACCCCCAAAGTCCCCACAGGAATACCTGGAATCTCTGCTGAGGAAAGTGTCCAGGCAGCTGGGGAGGGGGTTTGGGCAGCAGCTCTGTCAGGGCTGCTGGGGCAGGTCAGGCCAGCCCGGCTCACTGTGCTTGGCTTTAGCTCATCACCAGGCAATACCAGGCACATGACACTTGAAATGCAAAGAATGAACACCCAGCTCCCTTTCAAACGTGGCAGAGCAGTTTCAGGCCGGTTTCCCATGTGAGGAGGAAGCAGCTGTGCACTCACCCCCCAAACCATGGCACTCTGCCCCCCTGTGCCGCTGTAAATCCCGGGGTGCCTGATCCCTCTGCTGAGCACACGGCTGAGCACCGAGCAGCCCAGCTAAGGCTGCCAGAGCAATCTCAGCTGATGACTTAGGAAGTGACACTCCCAGATGTGGAGAAAAGGACTTTATGGTGCCTCTGACAAACTGTAAAGCTTTGTTTACCTTCCCTACAGAAAAGCGAAGGAACTGGGCAATTTTTATTTTACTTTTGCTGTTGTTATTTTATTTGCAGTGCCAGAATTGAGGGGCTGGATTTATGGGAACAGCTTATGGAGCTTTGGGCTCCCAGCAGCAGCTTCCAAGGCTGTGCAGAGTGTTGGGCAGAGGCTCTGCTGCTTCCGTGGAGGTTTGACACAGTGTCCCTCCAATCCAAGGGCAAGTCAGCAGGTCACTGGTTCAGGTACCACAAGTGTTGCTATCTCCCAAGACCCAGTTCTGTGCTAGATATACAGCTTGTGTCATCAATTAAGTGATTTCCTTGTTTAGATCTTGTTGGGAAATGCCCTCAACCGTGAAATGTCTTTTCCTCCAGAAAGATTTGTGCCCGATTAAAGATGCCAATGCTCTCAGCGGGCAACAAATTAACTTGTAAGGCTTCTCTGCATGGGGGGCCGGGGAGCATGGCAGCTCCGGGAGGAATTCTGTTTGACACAGGAACAGCTCAGGATAGTGTGGTCCGTGAGACGGCACTTCAGCAGGGCAGGAGCCAGCTCTGATACCCACTGCAATCCATAGGGGAAAACCGGGAGCTGGGTGGGAGGGAAGGATGAGGTGTGAGAGCAGAGCAAGGGCTGCCCTGCAGTGCTCACTTCCCTGGGCATTGCTGGCTGGGAGTGCAGGAGACACCGGCAAAGGAGCACGACGTGGGAGGGAAAGTGTGGGAGGGAAATTGTGGGAGGGAAATTGTGGGAGGGAAAGTGTGGGAGGGAAAGTGTGGGAGGGAAAGTGTGGGAGGGAAAGTGTGGGAG